>LVTN01000725.1:14536-25083 GCA_001649415.1 Musa itinerans | reverse complement strand
TAGTACTTCTTCGGTTCAAGTTAGATATAATGCAAAATAGATCTTGTTCTATCGTTGATCAGAGATTTCTATATGAAAAATATGAATTGGAGATTGAAGAAGAGGAAAGGACCGTCGACCCACAACAGATAAAGGAGGATCGAGCCTTTCCTGTGCAACTTAGGTGGAAGGCAAAGAAGGTCTCCTTCCAAGGGGAATTGAGCCATTAACGAGATACCACTCTAGAAAAGCTAGAATTCTAACCTTGTGTGAGGACCTACGGGCCAAGGGATAGTCTCAGGTAGATAGTTTTTATGGGAAAATATGTTACATGTGCATGGAGTCTTTGCACAATTTACTAATAATACCATTAAGATGAGTGATTGTCTGAGCCTAATTTTTAATTTTTGATGACTTTGCTTGCTAATTTTTTTTATTTGAATTGGCACTTTCTTTACTGAAATAAAAAATAATCATGATGGAGAAAGTGCCAATTCAAATAGAATGAATTCAAAATAATGTTAGATTCAGATCCCAAAAATAATAAAGCTTTAGAATAGGCCTGAGTGATCAAATGGAATAAAGCAGCTTAATATTTTTGTGATCATTGGTCATATGTATAGAACTAACTTCAGGATTGGGCACAGTACTTCTTCGGTTCAAGTTAGATATGATGCAAAATAGATCTTGTTCTATCGTTGATCAGAGATTTCTATATGAAAAATATGAATTGGAGATTGAAGAAGAGGAAAGGACCGTCGACCCACAACAGATAAAGGAGGATCGAGCCTTTCCTGTGCAACTTAGGTGGAAGGCAAAGAAGGTCTCCTTCCAAGGGGAATTGAGCCATTAACGAGATACCACTCTAGAAAAGCTAGAATTCTAACCTTGTGTGAGGACCTACGGGCCAAGGGATAGTCTCAGGTAGATAGTTTTTATGGGAAAATATGTTACATGTGCATGGAGTCTTTGCACAATTTACTAATAATACCATTAAGATGTTAGAGTGATCTGAGCCTAATTTTTAATTTTTGATGACTTTGCTTGCTAATTTTTTTTATTTGAATTGGCACTTTCTTTACTGAAATAAAAAATAATCATGATGGAGAAAGTGCCAATTCAAATAGAATGAATTCAAAATGATGTTAGATTTAGATCCCAAAAACAATAAAGCTTTAGAATAGGCCTGAGTGATCAAATGGAATAAAACAGCTTAATATTTTTGTGATCGTTGGTCATATGTATAGAACTAACTTCAGGATTGGGCATAGTACTTCTTCGGTTCAAGTTAGATATAATGCAAAATAGATCTTGTTCTATCGTTGATCAGAGATTTCTATATGAAAAATACGAATTGGAGATTGAAGAAGAGGAAGGGACCGTCGACCCACAACAGATAAAGGAGGATCAGGCCTTTCCTGTGCAACTTAGGTGGAAGGCAAAGAAGATCTCCTTCCGAGGGGAACTGAGCCATTAGCGAGATACCACTTTAGAAGAGCTAGAATTCTAACCTTGTGTGAGGACCTACGAGCCAAGGGATAGTCTCAGGTAGATAATTTTTATGGGAAAATATGTTTGCAAGGCAGATACTTTTCTCTTCAACATTCGACATCTCTTTTAGGATGACGATTGAGTTTCCTCATCTTTTGCTGAGATTGCGTGAAGCTTGCTTGATGACTTTCTTGCTACTTAAATGTTTCTCTTTTATTTTTGATGCCTTTACCTGCTACTTAAATGTTTTCTAAGCTCAATATTTCTTTTAATTTTTGATGACTTTGCTTGCGGCTTAAAATGTTTTCCCCGTCTTGATGTTTCTATCGTTTAAAACATCACAGCAAAGACGAGTTTTTCCAGTCCTAATGCTTGGTTGGAATTATTGCAATCCATGGTTAGACTTTAGCTTTTATAGAACAAAAGCCATAATAGATTCATTAACAGTTATATACAGTTAAAAATAATAAATTGTTGCATTTTTTGGATATTGAGTTAGGCTGTGTTTCACAGATTTCAAACAGAAATCACACTGAACACAGAGAAACAGAGGAAGAAGAAAGCAGCAGTGAGTAGAACCTGCTAAATGATGACATTCTAAAATAGTAATCTCAGCTTCAAGAAACAAATTATCTTCTGCAACTACAACCCACTGATCCAGATTCTTTCGGTGAAATGAGCAAACAAGAACTGCAGTAGATTGGATCAATGATGCAATCCAGAGGGAACTTTGATCGCTTGGGATGATCCATCCATTGGAGTTTTGAGGCGATCACACCGAGTGAACGTTTATCACCCACCTCTTTTAAGTCCAAAAGTGACGAGCAGATGAGTAGACTCAAGAGCCAAAGCTGCAGTACCCCATGAAATCCTCTGCCACTGTGTTTAGCAGGGACAGGAGTACCATGCTTGGACATGATAAGTGCGTGTACTACTTGCAATCCATTTCTAATCCTCCAAGATTTGGCAAGCAGTAGCATTGGCAGTTCTGAACAAATCTGACGTAGGCATTTATTTATTTATAGCTTATTGAAAGATAAAGAAAAGGCGGATCTGATCATCCAGGCTTAATAATTGCGAGATGTATCAAAAAGTGGGAAGGCTCACAGATGATGAGAATCAAAATCTTCTGATCTCGTTGTCTAGCCAAGTACAGAGAAGGCTTGCTTGCCTTCACATGCCCCCAAGAAATTGCATCTTTATGGGAACCACATGAACACAAAAGCTGGCACCTCATAGTTAAATGTCTGACAACAATATCAGGTGAGATTGTAAGTTTGAATTCAACAAAGTCTACAGTGTGACATGCTTAGCATTGGCTTATTTTATGCTTTGCTCCTGAGCCATGATGTAATCTTGAAAGGGCTGTAGAATAACTGGAGGAATCTAAAACATGCAGTGGGTAAAATATCAGCGAAGGAACACGCAGCCAACCAGTTTTGTCGAGGATAAAGTTTGTGTTGCGGTACAAAAACCCATGTCAAGCAGCCCACATGCACAACAGCAGCCACACCCCACTGAACTCTTCGCAACCTGCCACCAGCAACTTATACCATAAAATAAAAAATAAAAGAAAACTATGTACTAGATAAATCTGCCCTCTCACCCTGTGGATATCCACTTGTTTTTCTGAGGTCTCATACACAAATTTGCCATGATCTTACTACAGATCAACCCAAAGACTTCCTTGCTGATGTCTTCTCTCACAAAACCATAAATATGATCCATTAACATGAGTCCCACAACCAGGTTTTTGAGAATGCATCAACATCCAGGTACATTTCTTTGGGTAAGTCAACCCAGCTCCAAATAACTCCAAGGAGTAAAATGACAAAGGAACAAATACATAAAAGAGACTACTATCACAGGCCCTGTTTCTCTTAAGAAACCTACCCTCCACCCTCTCCAGCTTTATATGGGAGAGTAGCACAAAGTTAAAATAAAAAAAAAGACAACCTCTGAGGAAGAGGACCAATTTTCACAGCTGCCTAGAGTTAGAGGATGATATTGAGCAGAATGGTTATAAGAAGGGGAAAGTGATTCTTTGATTAGGATTTCTAAGGACAATTAGAGTTTCGACCAGGCCCTCCATAGTAAAAGTATTGCCCCCATTCACCATTGTTTCCATTTTGCACATCATAGCAGTTTGACTGCTCTGTAAAGGCTCCAATCCCCTTAGGTGCCCTTAGATTATTAGACCCATCAACTATCTGAATGTTCCTGAAGTAGCTTGCCTTGCTAAACCCTTCTTCAGGGAAATGGCCACTGCCCATCTCAGTGGATGTGTGCTCACCGTCAGGTTCTGAGTTCACCACCTCCCCTCCCCACTCTATCATGGAGGCACTGTCTGCCAAATAAGAGAAGAGGAAAGAAGGCCAGTAACCCAACACATAGTCGTTCCCAAATTGCATCCACCAGTTCCCCTCCTTTGGGTCCTGCTCAGTTAATTTGAACCATTTTATTACCATTAGTCAGAGGCAAAAAGTCAAACAATTAAGAGCTGCAGAATTCTATATACTGTAAGTATACTAAAAAAAAAAAGAACAGATGTGATAGATTCTCTGATATTTGGCTGTTTGTTGTTTTTAATAACAATTGCATGTGAGCTTTGCTTGTACCTTCCAAACGAGGATATTTACATCATATTGTGAACCATCATAGTTAGAGATTGGGTAGATGCTGGCACCCATTGCAATCGCATTGTTGATCTGAATGAACCCAGAACACAGTAGGTTGTAGCAGCCAGTTGCTTGATATGCATCACTCTGAAATTTCATGTAAATAAAGTATTATAAGACAACCAGTTATCGAAGAATTAGTAACAAAATGATTGCAAATAAAGTATTATAAGACAACCAGTTATCGAAGAATTAGTAACAAAATGATTGCACTATCTCATCTAAGAAGTGGAACTATCTCGTCTGATAAGATGAACAATGTCAGAATCATGTCATCTCTTTCACATTGTAGAGCAAAACAATAAGAACTTTTTATGCGGTAACAACAAAACCTAGAAACAAAGATACGATGGTCCTTTTTCTATATATATATATATATACATATTGTATGATAAGGAAAAGAAGAAGGAATGTTAAACTCACAGTCCAATAAGTGAACAGCCTCGTGTTGTTGTCCCCGTAGAGATCCGGGCTGACCTGATTATATGCAAACAGGATTTAATGCATGTATAGGAGCTTCCATATTTCAAAACAGTTGAAATTTTAGTAAGTTAACTTGAAGTAAGACATAACCTGCCAACCAGCTTCAATGCTGTTAAGATCCTCCCCAAAAGATCCCCCGAGAATCCAAAGCTGAGACAGGCTGAACTCATTAGGTTGCTGTGTCTTTGGCTGCCAGACATTTATGGTTGCCTTTGCTCCATAATATTTATCTCCCTCTACATAAGCAATTGCATGCTACTCAAAGAGACCAAAAAGAAAAAAGACCATGAGAAAGCCATAAACCCAAAGAAAGTAAAAAGAACAATAAAAAGTTTTGCCCCTAAGTATTATTTCTTTGTTCCTTTTCTGCACCATACCTGATGCCCACTCTCATTGAGAAGGTCAGGGTCCACAGACAAGGGGTTTGGGGTGCTCCTGTGCTTCTTCCTCCCATATCTTTTGACAGAGCTGGCCCTTAACACATCATCCCTGCTAGTCCTCCTAATGGGAATGGTGTCCTCAGGACACCTCCCATTCTGATGCCATAGCTGAGCTATGGAGGGGGATTTCCTCTGTGATGTCACCTTGTTCTCATCAAACAAGCCTTCTGGATGGAAAGTTGGCCTCATCTAAAAAAAAATTAGCATAAAAGGGATTAGTAAAGCAGAGAGACCACCAAAGTTTGTGCAAAGGTGGAGCTTCTGAAAAGAAGAGGAAAGTGAGGAGTGGACGAAAGAGAGAAACCTGGATTGTGTGGTTTTTGAGGAAAGGGTGATCAAAGGCTGGTTGGTGAGAGACATGCACACAGTCTATAATATCTCCATCAGGACTCTGCTTATTCATGTGATGTTTTTTCCAAACATCAGAAGATAAAGAAATTAGTGCACCATCCTTGAACCATTGGAGCTAAATAAACAATGCCAAGAGAATTACACAATCAAAATATGACCTTTGGACCGGAGATTCTTGAAGCGAGAAATCATTTTGACAAGAAATAATCCTCTTTTTGAGGTAGAAAATACAGCACAA
Source organism: Musa itinerans (assembly GCA_001649415.1). Classification (NCBI taxonomy): domain Eukaryota; kingdom Viridiplantae; phylum Streptophyta; class Magnoliopsida; order Zingiberales; family Musaceae; genus Musa; species Musa itinerans. The sequence continues at coordinate 19,423 of LVTN01000725.1, read as the reverse complement.
GATAGAGAAATCACAATGCTCGATTTCTGAGATCAATGAAAGACACAAGGAAAAAAAAATCCCTTTTTTAGCTGTTGGATAACCGGAAAAACCTCACCTCCGCCTAGTTCACCAACGTGCATAGTAAAAAACACGAACGGAAGAAAGGGTGATAAAGGAAAATTGTTACCTAATAACCGTATGCATTATGAGAAACCGGACGAACGCATTTATTGACATGTTTTCCAGGAAAAAGAACCAAAATTTCCATGGGAAAGGGCAAGAAAATGATTGGACTCATTGATACCATAACTAAAACCACAGGGGGAAGAGGAAGGGGAAGATACCGTAATGCTCTTGACGGGCGTCTTGTTGAGCCGCTTCAGGTGTCGCCGCACCTCCAGACGCTGCCTCGACTCCCCGCCGCCGCTCCTTCCACCCGCGGCAGCGCACGATAAGCAGGCCACCAGCGACAGCACCGCCACCAAGCCACGGCCCAAGCCAATATGCCCCGCCATGGCTCCCACCTCTCTCTCCTCCTCTTCTCTCTCTTCCCTCGTCCGCTCCCCTCAACTGACGCACCAATGGTCTTCCTCCTGGGAACGCGAAAAGAACCCCCGCTCCCCCACCTCTCTCTCTCTCTGCCTCCCCCCGGATGTATCCGTTGGAAGGGCAAATTGGGAAGGATGTGATGTGTGGGTCAAACTAAAGTCTCCAAAGTGCGCTGTCGTTTCGTCTGCCATTCTTTAAATATACTCTGATTCATACCCGTTTGGATATAGCTTCCTTTTGATTGGATAAAGTCATGGCCGACAAGTGGGTCCCTCGTCCTTGCGGTTGGTTCATATCACAACCGAGTGTGCGTGCGCAGAAAGCGACCACTCTTTCCTGTTCCCGCGGCGTGACCTGCTCTCCTGCGCCGCGGTTTTCCCAAACTGCCCTTCTTCGTGCCCACCTCACAGGGTCGGGCCGAGGCACGTGGTCCTGCACGTGCTTCGCGCATTGGATTCGATATCCCCCACCATCGCTGCTTACTGTTCCCACCACCTACTGTTGCCTTTTCACGTGTGAGGCGGTCAAAAAAGGTCCACGTGCGTCGTCACCGGGCGGTGATGGGATCTCCAGCACGTGAATGTTGCGCTTCTTCCTGATTGGTGATTGATTAAAGGGGACGGCGGTGATGAGTTTATGGACCTTTTTACCATTATATTCCCACAAGCCTTTCTCGTGAGAGAATCTGTTGATATCCAAACTTTACAATCAGTGGAAGCTGAAAAACACTCAATCCTTTACAAGTAAAATATGTCCTAATAACGATGAGATGTGTACGAAGCCTTTATCGTTGAAGTGAGACATCTTCTTGATATCCTAAGTTTGAAATGTACTTGGATAGAAAAAATAGACTCCCCTAATCAGGTTCAAAATTGGATCCATGTAGTCTACAAGGAATGGTCTACCATGTAACACGCTGCTAAAATTATGGTAGTAGGTTCACGAGAACTATAGGGGATGTAGAAACCAATTCAAACACTAGTCCGAATCACTGCCATTGCAATCACGCCTTCCATTTCCTTGGATTATGATTTTATGTATTGACTTATAGCTACGATTCAAGCTCCAGTAGCGAGCTTTTCGAAGGGCTAGAAGCATATTAAGTGACCGCAAATAATTCTTATACGAGAATCCAAGATATAATTGGGATATCAATTTTTATATGAGCTACATAAATGTGTTTCTAAAACACCAAAATAAAAATACAAAAAACTAATACGAAAATTATTAATACGAAAATTATATTATCTATTATTATTTTTTAAAAAAATTAATAATGATTTCTATTAATATTTTGATACTTTTTGGCTCATAACTCTCACTTTAGACGGTAAAGAAAATTCCTAAAATAGAGATTGAACCCAACGATAAAAAACTCATATATATATATATATATATATATATATATATATAGCTTTTATATATATATATATATACCATCAAGAATGCTTTTATCCATTACCACCGATCTCCATAATGTTCAACGATTAATTCAAGTTAGAAATGTTTGGACCACAATGAATCAAAAATTTTAATGATAATGAATGAAAAAATTTAGTGAGAATAGTTACATTCTCTCACTTAGTCCATACGTTTAATTTAATGATTCAAACTAATTTTATCGAATAATTTTCTTAAGAAATAAATATATGAATCATAGTGATAAGTTCTTTAAGAGTGAGTATTATTATCCATGTATTATAGCTTACTTAGCTTCTCAAATATTAATCTTAATGTGATAATATTACTTAATAAACAAACCTTATATTTATTCTTGATCTAATATAAATATATTTTCTCAAATAAATTAATATGCACATGAATATGAGAAAATATCATAATATATAAGAGTTTTAATAATAAATACAATTATAAAGTGGAACCAAGTCTCATTTTATTTACATGATTCTTGAATTTCATGGCATACCCTTAGTCAAACAATCAGTAATTATTAATTCAATGCTAATATGCTAAATTACTACTTTCTTTTCTTTTATATTTTCTCTTATGGCTAAATGCTTAATATCGATGTGTTTAATTTAACTTTCACTTTTATTGTTCTTAGTTATAAAGACAATAGCTAAATTATTATAGAAAATTCTCAATGATATAGAAATAAAATCTATGACTCTAAAATTAGAAATAAAACTCTTAAGCGATACACAATGTGAAGTAATATCAAAACAGGAGACGAACTCAACTTTCACAATAGAAGTAGCAATCAAGGTCTGCTTGACACTCCTCTAAGAAATAGCTCTACTATCCATCATGAAAATGTACCATGATGTTGATTTACGAGAATTAATATAGCTAGCAAAGTTTGAATTTGAGTAACTAATTACATCTAGATTGTCTATATGTTTATATATAAGTATGTAATCTTTAGTTTCTTGAGGATACCTCATCACTTTCTTTGTAGCTCTCCAATAGTCCATACCTAGATTACTTTGATATTACCTTAACATCCCCATAGCAAATGCAATATCAAGTTTAGTACAAGTCTGAGCATCCATAAGGCTTCCTACAACAGAAGCATATATGATATTTTTCATTGATTACTTTTTAAAGTCATTCTTCAAGCATTGGTTCAAATTGATCATATCATCTTTCACAATGCAAGCAACACTCGATGAATAATCCCTTATCTGAAATCTCTCTAAACACACTTATTGATATAGGTTTCTTATGATACCAAAAATGTCTTGAGGTCTATCTTTATGGATTTTAATGCCAATGATATATGTATGTATATATATGTATGTATATGTATGTATATATATATATATATATATATATATATGTATATATATATATATGTATATATATGTATATATATTTTTGACCATGTGCATCCATGTTTAGACAACATATATCAATATAAATGATCTCTAATATGTCTGAACTCCTAAGTACTTATCTTGTATTTGTTGGTCTGCTTTCCCTTAATACAGTCTACACAAGTCTTAAAATTAGTAAAATCTAAAGTACTAAGTACTCAATCAGTAACTAATCTCTTAATTCTCTCTATGGAGATATGTCCTAATCTCTGGTGCCATAATATAAATCCTCATTAATATTATACCTTTTAGTGCTAGTGTGAACATGCATTGAGCTATGAGTGTCATTATTTTGCAAGAAAATATGATAAAAATCATAAAACAAAAAAACCATCCCCAACACAATCAGATTTATGAGTATCCAAATGGTACGAGTTTAGAAATATAAATCAAGTTTCATGAGAAATTTTCTACATAAAAAGTATTTTTCAATTTTAAAACAAAGCCACTACTTCAAATTAAATTGTTATTTGATAAGATATTTTGCTCAATTCTGATTGACTTCCTTAGGTTTTGCATACCTTGTAAAGAGTTTGTAACATGGATTATTAATCCAAATTCAATCTACTCGGTGTTAATATTAACATTAATCATATTAGATTCATAACACATAAATGAGGTTAGTTTACTTTTCTTTTCAATCAATTGTTGGAATTTCGTATACTCCTTCATGTGTCCTTTCTTTTTATAGAAGAAATACTATTTTTTCTTTCTTAATATAAACTTGAGGTGGCATTTTATCTTTTTTCCTACTTATTAGCTTTCTGGTTGGTTTGATTTTTGTTTGTTTTATTAATTTTGTTCTTTGCACGAGTGGTGACTAACAATGCACTCTCACCCAACTCTATCACTAGCATCTTTTCTTCTTGAACACATATGGTCATTAATTCATTAATTAACTATTTATCCTTATGTGTATTGTATGAAATTTTAAAAGGCTCGTACTTGTTGGGAAGAAACCTGTTAATGCGGAATAATTTTTTCCCTCTTTATGTATCAAAATGGGTTCCTCATCAAAATACTAACTTGGTATCCAAATGAAAATATTAACCAGCACAGCATAAATAGCAGAGCAAAAAACTAATCACACAGTGAGACCAAATCTTTTAACGTGGAAAACCCAATGTGGGAAAAACCACGGGACCATAGTCCACCTCAAACTTCCACTATCAATAATAATGATAACAGGTTTACAGTAGGTCTTCTCTAGAATAACTAGAGGATCAGAATAACATCAAGAACATAGATCTTGGCTCAAGAATAGCATATCTTCATCACATAGATGGATCTCCTCCAAAGAGAATTCTAGGTCTCACAAAGTGGATATCGCAGGAAAGTATCTTAGAGAGGGTAAACTGCATATCAACACCATTAGGATTGTAGAGTTTGCTGCAAGGATTCTCCACATAAAATTTGGGCCAAAACTAACAACGTTTGGCCATCGATCGTCAAGCAGAAAACTCAGAAACCCTAATCTTTCTTCTCTTCACTGCTGCACGCGCTTACTTTGTTCACCACC
>LVTN01000724.1:110724-154638 GCA_001649415.1 Musa itinerans | reverse complement strand
TCTCTCTCTCTCTCTCTCTCTCTCAATGTGACAGAAGAGGAAGCCATGGGTGAGGTGTGCATGGTCCTCCACCGAGGCCAGAATATTCCTCACTTCATCTCGTGTTGCATCCATGCCTTAATGGAGTATAGAGGAAGACCTGCCAACCCTATTCAGCTATCAAGTGTGGGCCAAGTATGGGCCGAGCCAGCCTTGTGGCTTGCGCTTGCATACAAGTTTGTGTTTACTTGTGAGCTGTTTAATGGGTAATCGTGTCAAGCTATATATGGAGCTTGATCCAATGGTATCAGAATGATGGATGATGCATATAAAGAAAATATTTAATATTTTAAATTATTTTGATGATCAGAATATTCTTCTTGCCAATTCTATATTAGAATGAGAGCTTAAGCATTAGTGGAGAATGATAAAAAGGATTTCTAAAGTCAAACATGAGCCAATCAAGTATTCGTAGAAAAGTTCAACGATAAATATTTCATGATCTAATGGTAACATAATGATGGATGATGCATATAAAGAAAATATTTAACGTTTTAAATTGTTCTGATGATCAGAATGTTTCTCTTGCCAATTCTATATTGGAAGGAGAGCTTGAGTACTAGTGGAGAATGATAAAAAAAATTTCTAAAGTCAAACACGAGCCAATTAAGTATTCGTAGAAAAGTTCAACGATAAATATTTTCCGATCCAATGGTAATAGAATGATGGATGATGCATATAAAGAAAATATATAATATTTTAAATTATTCTAATGATAAAAATGTTTCTCTTGCCAATTCTATATTGGAAGGAGAGCCCGAGCACTAGTGGAGAATGATAAAAAAGATTTTTAAAGTCAAACATGAACCAATCATGTATTCGTAGAAAAGTTCAACGATAAATATTTCTCGGATTGCATTAGAGAGCAGAAAGAATTAAAGTTCTTGAATCTCATCTAGGGAAACTTAACGGTAACAAAGTATGAATCTTCAAAAACATGAACCAATCATGTATTCGTAGAAAAGTTCAACGATAAATATTTCTCGGATTGCATTAGAGAGCAGAAAGAATTAAAGTTCTTGAATCTCATCTAGGGAAACTTAACGGTAACAAAGTATGAATCTTCAAATTTACCACTCATATAATTGATGATGAAACTAGAAAAGCAAATAAATTTGAAAGATAATTCATTTTAAATCATACAAGTAGCTGCAAGGATATTTCTCAGTGCAACTAATTAAATCCCTGTGAATTGGTACTTGTAGGGTCCTCGTTGTAACCTAAAACTAAGGTACATGCAAGCGTCAAAATAGTTGCATATGCATACCTCATTTACACGTACAACTATGACATAAGATTTCTCCCTGCCTTCTACATATGACACGCTATCTCATATGCACAAAGATTCGGTCATCCAAAATAACAGTGTGACGCACACGTGTGCTTAGCTTTGTGCCCTTGGAATCTTCCTCGAACGACACATCATCATAACATGCTTACATAAGACTCGTCGACGGAGGAGAAAAAATGGGTCAACGCGTCACGGGGAAATCGAACAAACGAAGGATCGATCGAGTAGCGTTTAAGAATCGAAGCTTGACTTTCGCACATGCAACTCACGTGTGTATCACAGCCTTTGTGAGGTCCCGTGCGAAACATGTTCTCCCACTGTGTGAATGGATAGCAACACCCCCAAAAATACTTGTTTGACTAACTTTCTTGTCTAATATTCTATTGCAGTGTAGGAAAGTGGTCTGTCTCATCAGTCACTTCGTTCGGCCCCACAAATCGGTCAAACATGACACACGCATCCATTCCACCTTGTTGGCACCTTCCACTTAATAACCCTAACACGTGGAGAGTACTAATTTGACTTTTAAAATCAATGGTAAAATAAAAATAATAAAAAATTTCATTCCTTATTCAGATTAAGATTATAAGAGTCTGTTTTTATACCTAAGCGATCGGTCGTAAAAGGTTGATGACTCATTCCTTGAATTTGTGATTCTTCGAGGGTTCATTTATATTACGATCGATTGATATACTTTTTCATGACATGCCACTACTGAGGGATAAAGAACTCCACGTGCGGATTCATAGATTTCCACCAAGTTGGATGACCATGGGCCCCACTCACAGGATGTGGTCCAACGTGTCTCTCCAGAATCTCTCAGCCGGCAATTGTAGACCAGATCTTAGTCCAACAACCATAACAAGCTTTACATGTTTAGACTGTGATCTTTGATTAGTTTATAGATCGATCAAAATAGACTTGCCCCTTCTTGCTCTCCTCCTCCCTTCTATATATATACATCTACAACTCGCTTTGGAGGCAGCACCTCATCATCCGCAGACTTTGCTCGTCGAGCTGAAGAGCACGAGAGAAAGAAGCCATGGGGCGGGGGAGGAAGGAGAGCGGGTCGTCGCCGATGCTGGACCGCCTGCTGAGCGGCAAAGAGGAGTGGGCCGAGGAGAAGATCCCCAAGGGGTACGTGCCGATGCTGGTGGGGGACGAGGAAGACCAGGCGGAGCGGTTCCTGGTGAACGTGAAGCTGCTCAATGACCGCCGCTTCGTAGCGTTGATGGAGATGGCCGCCGGCGAGTTCGGATACAACCAGCAAGGCATCATTCGGATGCCCTGCAACGCCCGGCAGTTCCAGAGAATGGTGGATGTCATCTCCAAGACCAGATGATGCACCCACTTGTTGTTCTCTCGGATTAATTATTCTGATCATCCACTCTTACTCTTTTTTTCCTTCCAGTGTGGAAGAATTCTTCTCCTTCTTCTTTATTCATTCTTTGTACTGTATTTTATATTATTTTTAGTACCCATAGAAGGAAAAGGTTGGCAAACAAACACTAATAAAAAATTGAAGATTCTGACTGGTTTAATCGATAAAGATGTGGATTTCATGCAATTACCATTAATTAGATGATGATAGGGAAAACTGCCAACTAACCTCGTCACTTCGGCTGAGTAAGCTAGCTAAGCAAAGGCATTGGCAACTCACGCTAATCGTCTGCAGCCGTCGGCGGAAAAATAGTTTGTCGGTCCCCGCCGATCTCAACTCACGAAAAAGGGCCAATGAGGCTCACTCTTCACCTTCGCCTGCTAACATCTATAACCACAACTAAGGAAAGGAAAGACATGCACGCACGCATTAAAATCAGACGATATGACTCAACATCCCCAACTCCTCCTTATGGACGAACAACACAGGTGGCCATCCCCTGCCTGTCCTAGACAGGCCAAGAGCCATGACCCCTTATGGTCGTCCTATCTTAACATTATCCTTCGGAAGACGTGCTCATCAACTATCATCGTCAATGATCTTCGAACATGGTAAGGGACACCCTAATCAATCGTTGGCGTTACTCCATCGATCGTTCAGATATAAAACCCAGGCCCCCAGGCCAAACAAGGACAAACAAACTCTATCTAAACTCTTCTAAGTTCTACTAAACCCCTTTCACTGACTTGAGTGTCGAAAGGGTCAAGTCGGGACATCCTCTTGATATTGATTGCTTGTGAAAGTCCTCGATGTGCCTAAGGAGCACCTCAGGACGATGCTAAATACTTCCAAACAAGGCAAGGCGTATCTCGGGAGAACCCTGAACTTTCTTCGATAGACAAACCACACATCGAGACAACCACAGGCCATACATCGTGAGCTAGTAATCCATCGAGAGTCCACCTACTACCTCGGTTGCTCGCACGAGACACACCCCCATCTCGGCACGGGCTCCCAAGATAGAACTATGCCTTCGAGTTCGAATTAGACTATGTTGCCTCTCCGATCAACGACACCAAGTTAACATCAGGTGCTATATCATCAAACTCTATGGCAGTCTAACCTATCAAAACCTTATCTCGATGTACATTAATCCTATAGAGATGAAATCTTCAAGATGAAAGAATAATCAATTATAATTGCTTGCATCGTAAGTTAATATAAACCATGTTTTCCTTTATGTTTCTACACAAATTGTAAGAATGTAATGTGGGGAAAGAGTGGAGATGGAATCTGATGCTTGCGTGCAGGATTTTGACTGCTAGTCTTCGATTAGGCCCCGTGGGATTCTTCACGAACAAAGTTGGGGCCATGGGAGAAACGTGCTCGTGGACACATTCCACCATGAGGACCATTCACGGCGATCCTCGAGTCTTAATTACTTGGAGTATTGATCTCTGATTGATCTCATTGATCATATAGATATCTTGATGACTCGGAATACAAGACTCTCGTCTCTGTGCGATTTAGGAAGCATCAAGCAAAACTGGAGTTAGATTATGATTAAAATTCATAGATTAATTAATCATATAATTGATTACATACACACAAATTTATTTATTTTTTATAACTATCATATTACATATTGATATGATAAATTTTGATTATCGAATATGGTGTAATTTATCTGATTTTTGTAGGTAAAGGAGTGTTTTTATGAGATAATGTGAGTAGAGTGATGGAGTTTTTTTATAACTATCATATTACATATTGATATGATAAATTTTGATTATCGAATATGGTGTAATTTATCTGATTTTTGTAGGTAAAGGAGTGTTTTTATGAGATAATGTGAGTAGAGTGATGGAGTAGAAGATATTCTCTTATCTTATATCTCTACTTTTGTTGAAAATATTCATATGTGTAAGATGAAGAAAGATACAATAATGATCGAAAGAGTTAGGTTACATATATTAGGTTTAGCTCATATAGAAGCTTAAATTTTTTGGATTGAATTGATATATAACTTGATATACGTTCAGTTTTATAAAATTTCCGACGTGATAATAAAACTAGGTGGATAAAAATTTGATTTGAATGAGTCAAAAATGAGGGGATCGAGCTAATAAAGCTATAGTTTGAACGAATAAAGATGACTCATACCTCTACGAGTAAACGTGAATGAATAAACTATCTCGTAACATCGAAAAAGATGTGATCTCGAAGTCTCAACTCTTAAAAGTAAGCCGAAGACCATAAACCTATACATAAATAAAGGAATATGTTGAAAATAATCATATTGAAAATATATTTGATTTGACCCATAACTTAAAAGTTTAAACTTTTATATTAAATTAATGTTTGAATTGATATATGTTCACCCTAGTCAGAATGATTTAGATTAGCCATTCTAAAATTTCTTATAATTTTAATCCATTCTTGTGAAGATTAAACTTCTTATAAGTTCAGAATAAGGATAAATTTGAGAGACTGTTTTATATGTATGGTATAGATTTTATATTTACAAATCTAATTAAAAAATATTAACCACTTTGATATCAACCTCCGGAAGTTAACTCTATAGTTGATACCAAATTCCAACTAATCATATCATGTACAAAAGTATTTCAACAAGTCGTGTTCAGAAGAATCGAGCTTCCCACGCAGCTTCTACTTGCTTGGTGGCCACTCCACAGCGTTAGCCAACTCCACTTTTGCACAACACCGGCGACTCAGCTGAAAACTTTGACCACGTGTTCCCCAAAATCCACCGTTAGATTTGCGACTTAGATTCTGGTCTTTCATCCGTCTCCTTCCTGCTGCGAAACTCTCACCAGAGACTGTGCTATCTCGTGCAGAGAAGCACATCTAGTGAAAGCTCTCGCTGCTGAATTCGTCAGCGTCGACCAACTTAAAGGAACAGCAAGCCATGCGCTAGAGGAGGAAGGTGACCAGTCTTCCGTGTTCTACGATCGTTTGCTCAGCACCGAAGGCGACGACGACGACAGCGACAAAGAAGAAGAAGAAGCGACTCTTTTCGACGCCACCTCGCTTCCCGGTTGTTGCTTTGTTCAACTATGCTGTATCATGACAAGGGAGAGTTTGATCGTATCAGAAGTGGATTGAACGGAACACTCCCATCCAAATGACATTGATCTAAGAGAGAGAGAGAGAGAGAGAAGAGTCTCGGATCGTAATTGTTTCATTCTATTTGGGTGTATAATAATGCAACAAGTATTTTCATGTATTAGATAATGTATGTACTATATATTTATTGCAAGACTTTAACGTCCTACCTATTGAGAATGTGTACAGTATGCTTTAATAAGATGTCTCCTCGAGACATATATTGAAGGGACACATCAAATCAAACCGATTCAATAACTACAACCATCTCTCACATCAATCTACAGAAAGAATACCTTCCTACCATAAACTGCTTCTGTCACCATTTTCTTTGACCTCTTTCTCATTCTCATCTATTTTCAACACTAACTTTGATGGTAGAAAATATAATTTTGTCAGGCATATTTTCTTTTATGTTTGATATAATTTTTTTCATAAAATTCACATTTTGATAGGGATAATCCCGATATTACTAGCTCCCCCTCGTTACGTAAGCCTAGGAAATAACACCTAAGTATCACGTAAGAGTCACCTACTTTCTGCAATCGTTAGCAGGAGGTCACAATGCTTGTCCCAACCACCCAAAATAGGCCAACAAGACCCTCTCCTGACACCACATTCGAGAAGACGACCACACCCTCTTATTAATGGCTGGTAGCATAGTCTTACTTGACAAGCCATTTTTTGGACGATCAACAGAGGGACCACACCCTGCCTAACCCAAAAGAGCGAGGGGGTCAAGCCGAAAGAGTCACCTCGATAGTATAACCTAGGTGACGCCCTTAGGAGAACATGCCAACAAGCCACTCTCATTAAATACCTCCGTCGCACTCAAGTATAAAAGCTGAGCCTCAGACCAAATAAGGATAAGCGAGCGAGAGCTATACATTCATACATTGTTAACCTCCCTCTTCGTTTTTTTAACTTAAGCATCAGAGGAGTCAAGTTGGGACACCCTCCATGCAGACCTGTTGTGTAGACATAGCCCAAAAGCACAACTAGGGGGCTACCTAACCAAGGGGACTGCCCAGCTCTCCAACTAAGCCTCACTTCTCGAAGGCTAAGTCGCTCCCAGCGAATCGTCTCTCCTTATAGATTTCTTCGTCCTTCCTGTAACGCTTGCTCTCCACGTCAGCCAAGAGGAGTCATCATAAGAGACTCGTACTTTCAATAATAAATCAATCGGATCGACTCACCAATTGATGCTCTTTGTTTTAACAAATTTTAGGCTTCTTATGTAACATATATGAAAGTTTATAGCAAAAACGTGAAACTCCAATTTAGCAGCGCGTTCATAAAAAAGCTATCATCAATCTGTAAATTACTATTAATTTTAGTGATATGTATCAATAGGCACAGATCTTATGGGATCGATAAGATTGACGGTTGGGATCGGGCGATCCTCGTATCTCTCTAACGACAAATTGGACTGTCTTTTCGACGGTCAAATTTGTTGACTACGTCCTACCCACGGTCAAAGTTGAATAGATTCGTTGAGAGTTCCGCCTTCCATCACCACCATCGATTACGACCTCTCATCTCATGCCAAAAGTTTCTTCTACTGCGCTGCAATATTATATCCCAAAGAAAAGAAGCGAATCAATGATTGATGAGACTCTCGAGACACTGCCTTCAACACGATTCAGTGGATTCGCCGCCTACGCAGTTCTCGGAAATGTAGCTCGAAGTGACTCCATGGCGTGCACCGTGGACCAGCTCCCAGGTAACATTAGACCGGAGACTCCATGGCTGACGAAAATGGACCACATTTTGGTTCAAATTCTACATGCTAATTGATTGGGCTCCCATCTTTGATCGGTCGGAGCAACTTCCAAACCAGTCGTGGATATATTTTGCATATATTGCTCTCTTTGGAGATCGCAGATCATCGTAGGCATGCAGAGTGCTACTACATCTGCAACCTTTGCCTTCGACAGTATGCTCTGCAAAGCAATGGCGCGGAGGAGGAAGGAGACCAAGCCTTCGACGTTATATGATCCTCTGCTGAGCAGCAGAAAGGGGTGGTTCGGGAAGCAGACTCCGAGAGGCTACGTGCCGGTGCTCGTCGGAGACGGGGAGGAGGAAGCGGCAGAGAGATTCCTGGTGCATGTGGATCTCTTCAACGACGCCCGCTTCGCGGCGTTGCTGGAGATGGCCGCCGAGGAGTTCGGGTACACGCAGCGAGGGGTCATCAGGATTCCATGCGACGCCAGGTACTTCGAGAAGATGGTTGATGTGATCTCCAAGGCCAGATGACGGCCATTTCTTGCTCGACTGTAAGGTTATGTTGTGTATCATTTAGGATTTGTTGTCAGAGGAAGAAAAAGAACAGCAGCAAGTTTACTCCCTTTCTTCTTCCCTCTTCCCCGATGGCACTGTACATATATTTCTATAGCAACAGGACGTAGATAGAGAAATTAATGGCTTAAGCATACACGAAGAAAGGCACTCACATCGCTCACGGTCTTGATGTGTAACTTTGAACTTTCATCAAGGAACAGCTACAGATTCTACATATAATTAAATGACTTGAGAGTGGGAAACCTGAGTATGTCTCATTCAAGTCTGAACTTTCTCAGAAGATGAAGTTGCCAATGCTGAGAAGGAATTTTCTTCTTCTCTGAAATAAGCAATTACAATCTGAACATGTTGTTGATGAAATCCTTTCAAAGCAGCTCATTATAGTCATCTTCTCAGAATAAGATGCATATATCATCATCAACCACAATAGCAATTATATATACAAGATTGCTTCACCCATTGTGCCTTGTAGATTCAGAAAGATATCAGTGTACTTGGAACAATCAAGACGATATCGAGCCAACTCATTCATTCATAAAGATCTGCTCTTTAAGAAAAATAAGCACTCTGATTTCTACTCATAAATATGATAAGCTAAAACATCATTGGCTTCTATCAGAATTAAAGACAATATGCAAAACATCTGAACTATTTACCATCAGTCTGAAGGAAGCTTAGCAAGACAAAATAATATGTGGCTTTAAACATTTCATTGCTCAACATGAATGACTGTGTCAATGACAATCGATGCCATCTTACTGTTCAGATTACTCGACAACAGCACATATCTAATAGATTGAGGAACTAAAGACAAATCAAACATTAAATGCAATGCTTCTGTAACTCAAACTGCATACAGCTCTCATCATGTTCTTCTTCTAGTCTCCTCTCTCCCTCTGCTCTACTAGTTGTTAGATATTTCTTCTTCGATACTTGCTGTATCTACAGCCCAAATAATCGGGCCTAAAACAGAACTGCTGAACAAAGGCAATACACGAAAAAGAGACTGCAATAGTGGAGACTAATGCTGCCAGCATCAGTCCATTATGTAGACGAGGTGCAAGTAGCAGGGCAATGTTCAGACACCCAAGAGCTCTGTTTTGCAGCATCCAAAACAAGATCAAGAAGGCAATAGATGGAAAAGGTCACGTATTTGATTATTCCGAACTGGAAACCCCATCCCGCATCGAGGAACAAGATGGAAATCATTCACAGAAAATGACCCGATGAAAGCCATGTGGCATCCAAGATTAAGATGAGCACAAGTTCTCACCATCTTTCACTAGCAAGTGAGAAACAATAATAATAGTAGTAATAGTAGTAGTAGCATGTAAAGATGTTTTCCAAATTGGGACTATGTTTATCAAATTCTTACAAATTAATTTAACCAAATCGAGACATGATGTGCACCGTTTGATCCCTTAGTTGCACCGTTGATCTGCATCGAAGAAGTCACCCTTAATCTCACTGTGCGCAGTCGTGTTCACAGTTGAAGCTCCTCCTCCAAATAGGCCAACCATCCATCGTCTTCGATCTCCCTTGTCGCCTTCTCCTCAGAGGCCGTCGCAGTGCTGCGGTGAACTCCTTCCGCCATTGGACCCACGTAAGGAGGAACAAAGAAGGAAAACTCATCCATGACTCCTCCCCATACTTGTGGTTCGATATAACAGTCTTGGATGCACCTGTTCTTCGTCTCATCATGCGGCCCGCTGCAAGTTACGCGAGGTGCTACGTGTGACTCCGACGAGGAGAAGCACGACGACGACGACGACGAGGATTCGTTGATGGATTCTTGCTTGTGGTCTTGTTCGTCGCCGACCTTACCGCATGAACTGTGAGCGCGCGAAGAACCCGTCTGTTTTACCCCCAGGCGCCGTTTTAGATGCGTGTTCCAAAGATTCTTGATCTCGTTGTCGGTTCTTCCGGGAAGGCAAGAGGCGATCTTGGACCATCTGATCCCGGAATTTGGTGCTTCATGAGTTCAAGTATAGGCTGGACAAGATACGCACGCGCAGAGTGATGCAAGGAAAGGCTACCTGTTCCCCAGTTGTCCGTGAAGCCCGATGATGGTCTCCACTTCCTCCTCAGTGAAGTTTCCTCGCTTGATGTCGGGGCGAAGGTAGTTGATCCATCTCAGCCGGCAGCTCTTCCCGCATCGAAGCAAACCTACAGGAATCCAAGTCCACCTCCTTCGTCAGGCTAACATGCGACAGAAGGTGCACGGTACTGCGTTGCGTGCTCAACCTGCTTGTTTAGGGAGAGCTCGCCAGTTTCCACAGCCATGCTTGTGGATGAAGGCTACAAGCTTGGTGTCCTCCTCCGATGTCCAAGTCCCCTTGTTTAGCCCCACCTTATCGCAGCACGGAGCTCGTCGTCGCCCCATCTCAAGCTCTCCAACGCGTGATCTGAATGCCAACCCACACGCATAGACCTATGTATATATACATCGAGAGAGCAACGTGAAACACGAGACGAAGGACCTCTCTGAATCATGGATATCCTGTTTTAACGACATGTCTTTGCCACCGAAAGCCGGTCATCGTCGAACTTCTCTTGACTAAGAACTGTATCAACACGAAGCACTTGAAAGGTTTATCCTAATTAAGATCTCTTGGCAGGGAGGAGAGTAGAATCTCAAAATCAAAAGAAAATATAAAAATAAGTAAATAAGAATATAACAGAAAAATTGATGCAAGATTAACTCACTGAAAAAAAAAATAATCAAAAGTTTCATCATGTATAATCATTTACAATAAAATCTAAAAAATTATGAGATATTTATTTATGGACCAAAGCTTTAATTATTAGGATTTTTTTTCTCCATGAATATTCTTTTTGTACTTAAACATTGATTATAAAAATATTAAGATAATTTTTAGTCCTAATATGATGTCTATAAATACTGTTCATGGTCAAAATTGCATATAAAATACATAATAGGACTAATTATAGATTACTTCTTGTAATTAGTTACCTTTAACATTTCGTTCTACTTTCAAAAATTATATTGAGATTCTTATAATTATGAAAGTGAAACATTTAACCATATTTCTCTTCACGTCATCGATTTTGCTGACAGAAATACTGCATAGTTTATCATTGAGCACGTGACTTTACCTTACTTTGGTTTATCAGTGAACATGTATCATATTTCCATCAGCAGAGTCGACGACAGGAGGAGAAACAAGATTAAATATTTCACTTTCGTAAATATAAAGATCCCAATGTAACTTTTGAAAATATAAAGATCGGGATGATAAAGATAATTAATTATAAGAGGTAATATGTAATTAGCCCTATGAGATGGGATTGATTTTTTTTTTGTGTGGCGATCCGATCTATTTAATGCATTTAAATGATCATTTTTTTAAACTTTGACATATGGAAGGATTTGATAGATTCAATGATAGACAGTTGTAAAGATGGCTTTTTGTAAAGAAGGCACATTTATAAAGCTTCTAGATATTTCTGCATTTGGACATTAAATACTTGGAAATATAAAGTCAGAAGTCTTATAATTTAAATGTTGATTGATTGAAGGATAAATGGGAATCTTCCAACATTTCCATCATCAAGACTCGTAAAGGAAGTCGATCGACACGCACCAAGAAAAGATATAATTTGTAAAGTGGATTCTAAATTGCTTTTAGATTAGTGTGCTCAACAGACCACTAAAGTGGCTGAAGAAGACTTTGACTTTATTGGCAATTTGACCTCCACTCAGGCGATCTTTCACCGAGTCAACGAGAAGTAAACCTATTTTTGCCATCGTTCACCACATTCCAGGTACTGTTTCTTAATTGATGCTTTCGATTTGTGTTCCAAGTAACTTGTTGTTGAGGGAGAGAATGACTTTCAAATCACAAGAGAAATGCGAGTGTCAACCATCAAACCAAATATTTCAAGAAAAAAATTAAAATTGTAATTATATAAAAAAATAAATATCAAATATTTCTCTTGATTTCTTATATATTTTCTCATCCAACAGAGAAAAAGTGTTTTCCTCTGTGATTCTCCCTTAACAAAAATATTGAGATACATAATAATATCTTTATAACAATAAATCTTAATCTATCCTTTTTCTTCTACTTGAATTCATAATTCTTTCTACAAATAGTTTGAATCTAATTAAGATATTACTGTATCGGTTGTTGTGCATTTCATTCATGAAATAAATAGGTTGTTGTCATATTATCTATCCGTTTCAACATCAAACCTGCATCATAAACTGAACCGAAAGATTAATGCTGTGATTCAATGAGAAATCTCGAGTTCTTCTCATCTGACTTCGGAAACACAGTGGTTGATGGAGGAATTTTTAGTGGCTTGATCTCCATGGAATTGCTGTCCTCGAACGAGTCAGTCGTCGGAGTAAGACGCCGTCTTCCTTGGATTTGTACTCGAGTACATGATAGAGGACATGCTGTGTGCTAAAGGATAGATAGTGTCTTGAGAACATGTTCTTCTCTGAGCTTATCACGAAGACAAAGTGTACTCTTTTGAGCTGAGCTTTGTGCTTATCGGTGGTGATAAATGTCGTCGTCCGTCGATAGAACAATATGAGGTCGATCTCGAAGACTGGGAGACGAGGAATGATCTGTTTAGACTCTCTTTCCTCGGATGACTGAGTAAGAACGAACGTAATGTATTCTTATAAATACGAAGGGAAGAAAACTTTTGTAAAAGCTTTAAAGAGAGAAAAAAAAGTATTCGTATTTGATTTTCTTCTTTTATAAGAGTTTTATATTTAGAAAATAAGTTAAAAATGTGATAAGATTTAGTAATTCATAAAAAAAATAATGCGTAGTTGACGAATTTCAATCCCAAAACCTTTGAATTAAGAGTCAAAGTCACGAGTTGAGGTTTTAGAAATATTATCATTGTATGAACGAAGCATTAAGATTTCAAATCCTCGCATCATCGTAGGTGAGTCTCATGCATCATCGTCGATACTTATCGAACCGATATATAGGTTTAAAAATATATCGAATGATATCTCGAACTATTAATCCTTGATGATAAAAAATAATAATAATACTTTAGATGTGTAATTTATCATCCTTAATTTTTAATAAATAAGCTCAGTACTACAATATTGGAGTAGAATTTATCTAAAGAATAGATATGAATGAACAGATCACACACCAAATTAAGGAAAAGAAGAGAGATGAGTCAAAGATTCACAACTAGAAAACTGTTCCCCATAGAGTAGTACATTCTTGCTTTGGAATCTCTCAAGATGAGTTGGTGAGGGAGGGGGCAACTGAGACATGATTCTGCAGTGTTTCTTCAGCTTGTACTTTGCAGCTGATATCAAAGAACCAAGTAAAGCTTTCTTGCTAGGAACCACTAGATGAGCCTAATATGATCATTATATTCACAAGAGTCATTAGTGCAAGCCACATGACATAGCATCTATCTATACCTCTTTTTATCTATCTATTCATTGCATTGCCAGGAACCTTCTTCTTCCTCTCTTCCTTTCCATCATCTTCTTGTGATGCTATCCATCTATCTATCCATCCATCTCAGAGGTCCAACTTCTCCCCACTATGATCAACTTGATTTAATCTAAGCTGGTAAGAACACATCACTTCATGTGATAGTGATTAAAATGATTGCGACTCAGAGAAGCTTCTCCCACTGATAGTAGTATCTTCCAATCGCGTGCATGGCAGACCAACAGCCCTAACTGGCCACAGTCATTTAATACTCCCAACTCCTCGCGTTATGGCCACTGCTTCCATTCCCTTGACATAAAAGCATGGCTTGAGCATCGGATGATGATGATGAGTCAGGCTTCCACTCGTGAGAGCGTCCAATAGCAACGCCATTGTTAGATAGGATCCCTCCCACTAATTAAGAGGTGGATTTGTGGTCTGAACTACCCAAGCAAATCATACCTCTCATTCACATACAACTAATTTAGGCCTTGAATATATAGATAGATAGTTATTCATGTCAAATTTAGTCGATCGACTAACGATGGTGTGTCAACCGAGCTTGCTTTATCAACACGATATTCAAAAAAAATATTTTCATATTAATGTATTTAAGTTTTTATAAATTAATAATAGATAATAGGAGTCTCTCTTGTCTTTTCGGAGATAATTTCTTGATTCTAAATTCACTCATACAACTTGTTTTAAACTTTTAAACTCATCTTAATTTATTTATTTTTCACTCAATATGAGTAAGCATATGAAAGTTTTATAGAAATAATATAAATAAAATTTGAATAATAAAATCTTTTTAAACACGAGAAATTTTCACCTCGGACAGATTCGTCGAGACTACGAGTCAAGTTGTTGGATCATACATCATCGGATTATTTTTCAACTCTAAACACAATCATATTTAAAAAATTATTATCTTAAGTTGATGGTGAATAGTGAGACCAATTGACCAATAATCTTGAATTAGTTTGTTGAGTATTATTACTATGATTTAATCTATAATTTGGGATTTGGATCTTGAATGAAATCACGACCGTCCGATGGCGTACCACATTGACCGCCACATCTGTCTCGATTCGTGTAAATTTCGTTTGCATGGAGGGGTAAATTGCAAAAGAGAACGCCTTTTTTTAAGGAAACGCATGCGCGGCGCAAACAGACCACCGCGCTTTGCCGATCTGATCGCCGATTAGTCTCCTCGTCCATGATCGCCGATCCCCCGCGATGCCGAACCCGTGGAAGAAGCCCCGGCCCGGCGGAGGCAGAGGCGGCGGCGTATCTCGGTTCCTTGCCGGCATCAGGCCACACCGCGGCGGGTCGCTCGTCGTGCAGACCGGCTTCCCTACCTCCCTCGCTGACCTATTCGTCAAGAATCGCGGCCGCTTGAGGAAGCCCTCCCGGAAGAGGAAACCCCCTTCTGAATCCGATTCTGCGGCTTCCGAACCCCCCGCCGTAACGTCTCCTTTGGTCGGTGGCCCTCTGCCCGAGGCATCCTCTGTCGGCCGACCCGTTCCGGTGGCGGCGGATGGCTTCCCGTCGTTGCCTGATTCCAATGAAACGAAGCACAGGCGCCTCGGTATCGTGTTTGGCCTTCTTTTCATAATGACGTTGGTTTTGGTGGTTCTGTCCATCGAAAGGAAGATGCTTGTTGCGGGGTTCACGCTATCTGCCCTGGCTCTATGGCTGCTCGATTCGATCGGGTATCGGGCTCTATGGTTCTCGAAGCCGTGCTCGGAAGCGACGACGAGGTTGAACTCGGTCGTCGGAGGATGGGAATTTGAAGGACGAGGAGTGGTTTCTCCTATCAGGGAAGTTGGGATTGATAGCTGTTCGGATACGGTAAGATCAGAGAGTAGCTCGCTGGAATCTATTGATTGGGAGCAGGGGACGGAGGTTTTGTTGGAAAGGAGGGATCTTGCCGGGACAGGGAAGATTTCCCTCGTGCGTGATCTTAGTTCTAAGGGCAACTCAAAGGCAAAGAAGCTATTTAGGAAGTTAATCCCAAAGAAGCATCGTGCGCAAAAGCACTGTAATGATGAAAAAGAGCTTTCTTTGGATTTGAGTGGAAGAGGTAGCATTACAGAAATAGAAGAGGAGAATCCGAAAGCGATCGATAGAGATGATGAAGCAGTGCTTAGTGTTAGAGATGTTCTAAACATGAATGCCTCTGATAGCGTGGCCGATCATGACAAACAGGATGTTGAATTTATTCGAGAAAATGGTCATGAAATTAGATCGAGGAGTTCCCAGCAATTGGTCTTCTGTGCAGTAGTTCTTCTGGGGCTTTTGGGCGGCAAGATTGTGGCCCTTGTTCTAACTGTTTCGTGGTTTCTGTTTAGCAAATCAATCAAATCCTCGTTGAAGAAAGAAAGAGATTTGGTTGTTTGATTGTACAATACAATTGTTTCCGGTCTCTTAGGTGATGGGGCTTTTTGTATATCAAATTATTTCAGCCGTGAAAGCTTAGCATCATGTTGGTGACTCAAGCGAAGATGTATATGGTATTGTACACAAAAGGTGGAATGAAAATTCAGATGTTAATTACTACTAATTCTAGCTGCGTTATTTTATAGTTTAGCTCATCTGGTAATATTGCTACATTTGATTGCTCTATATGCACTTTTATTCAGCGATGCCTGAAGTGTGAGAAAATTATCGTCTGAAAAATTAACAACTATTGCAGGCTACCGTAACTGCTTCTGCTTTTAGGCTTTT
The DNA here is from genome assembly GCA_001649415.1 of Musa itinerans. Lineage (NCBI taxonomy): Eukaryota > Viridiplantae > Streptophyta > Magnoliopsida > Zingiberales > Musaceae > Musa > Musa itinerans. The sequence goes on along the minus strand of LVTN01000724.1, from coordinate 138,329 downwards.
AAGCCAAACCTCTTTACTCTTTATTTGTTGTAATTTTTTGTCAGAAATTCCTGTCTTGCATCTCAGTCTTGTTCTCTTTTCAATAACTTTTCATGATAATAATGTTCTCTTGCCAATACTTTTTTCATGAGTTTTTTAAGTAAAAAACTCTTGACAATCTTGGATGTTTTAACCTGTTAGACCATAGTTCGTCTCTACTTTCCTGTTATACATTCACCATAACCTGTATTAAGGATGAAAAGTTATCTCTTCTTATGAACTCTATATAACAAGTTTCTTTTCCTCGCTTATTATTAGAAAAATTAGAGAAGCTACCTACAGAATCAAGTCAGTCACATATATAAATGAATTAATTTAATCATATATTTAATTGAAAATTCTTATCCCTTAACCAGGCCTAAGGGTTACCATGTCCGTAAGCATAAAATATAAGGGCATTTGCTTGACCTAGGCACATCTGTACAAATGAAGGAATCAGTCACTCCACTTGCCAAGTTTTTGAGTTTGGGAAACGTACAAGTTCATTGTCTGGCTTACCATGGTCTTGTCCTCTTAAATTAGTCATTGTTGTACTAAATTTCTAGGTGGAATTCCTATTGTAAAACTTTTGCTGGTTTGATGGATGCTGCTAACAGAAATCAACAGTGTTTTAATCTTATTGGTGTATCATACGAAAAGGAGAGTAAGGATTGCAAAATCATGACATGTTGCCCATACCAACTTATATATATTGGCCCAAGCAACACACTGACCTGTGTATAGTAATGTGAAAGTGTTGAAACCCCTTAAATCAATTGATGCAGATCACCAGTTTTAAGCCAATAATGTTATTGCAAGCAGAGACATGATAGCTATCTTATTTCCATCTGGCTTTATCATATTCCTTGTTGCTTGTTGAATGACTGTCTTTCTTCCCAGTCTGGAGAAGAGAGGCGATTCTTGCATGCCTCTTATAGTAAACACCCTTGTTAGTCCGGCTGCTAATTGTGTTATACTTTAATGTATGTTCTGATGTCCCGATGGGCAATGTGCTCCGAGAAGTTGCTGTTATGATCAGGGCTTCTGGAGCAATTCTCAAAAACAAAGTACGTATCACTTACTGGTAGTTCCTTTGTTATTGAATCTTTATTTTGTGATTCATGATTTATTTCCTTTTCCATGCGGAATATATTGCATTGTTTGAAGAAGCTCATAGAAAACAAATGATAGGCGGAAAAGGACAATCTTTATTTTTGAAGGATGGCATGTTAAGAACAAAGGCTGATTTGTGCCTTGAATTTATCAGTTGGTACTTCCAAATTTAGTTAATGGAAACTTTGAATTGATAAGCAAGTTCCTGATACTGAAACTTTATGATCACTGCAACATATACTACCTTCTCCCCCAAAAAAGTTAAACATGCTAGATATTGTTTGGTGATTACTAGTTAGACTCTTGTAATTTAAGATTCTTAAATATCAAATATTCTTTGAGATTTATTCATCATGAACATTAAAAGTAGAATTTTGATTATTCCCTAGAGCTATTCACCTTTTGGTCTCCAAATTCTGGATTCTGCAAATTCAATAGATAACCTGATGATTTAAAGGAGGTCTATTTGGTATAGGAAGTGGGTTACCAAGTTAAAGAACTTTCCATATAGTTTGATGAAACCAAGTGCTTCTTTATCCAAGGTGCATCTTGGAGACAAATCTAGGCTTGTCAGATAACATCTTTGTGTATGCCAGAAGATGTGATGGATGTTTCCAACCTAGGTTCATGAAGCTCTAAGAATGCATTTTTTTAATCTTTTCTGTTTTGCAACAGATCTATTTGGTTTGCAGGCTATCTTGGTTAGGTTATAATCATGATTGTGAGCAAATATTTTTGGCTCGTTATTTGTTTTTGTTTTTGTTTTCTCTCTTCTTCCCTAGGCTGTGTGATGGTTCCTTTAAATTGGATACTATTGATAGGTTATCGGCAATGATCCAATCCATTTTAATATCCTTTTTTAGTTCTGTTCATGCTGTTGATAAGCCGAGCACTTTTAAAGGACTCTCTTACCTTAAAAGAGTTTCCGTGGCTGCAATGTGCCTATGTGTCTCGTTTTATCTTTGAACATCATATGCATAGGGCTCGAGTCGATGATAATTTGGTTCGATAAATGTAGATATCCTTACCATATATCTTGAGACATTGGCATTCTCAAATACGCTTGTGCTCAAATTCAGTCAGTTAAGGTATTTACTGCTATGTTTTCATGATACTCCTTCGACTCTAAGCATCTTACTGGATCATAGAACTAACTTCTTCTTATGTAGGCACTGTCTCAGTCAGTCTTCTACTTATGAGCTGAAGTCAGATTCATTTACAGTTGCAAAGCTACCTATCGTTGTGTCAGATGATAGAACACTTGGTGGAAACCTATTCATCGCTCAATAATCAGGTTACATTTCTTGTTTATCTCTTCTTCATGCCTCCGTGGACATGGAATCGTGGTTCAAAAGCTTGGGGTATCTATAATGCTTTTCTAGAGGAATAGTTTGAAGTTGTTGAACCATATGTTAAACAGAGAAATCACTAGAATAAGCTGGTGCTGAATGTAAAGTACTGCAGACAAGTTTCTCCGATTTCATATTCCGAAAATCTAACATCTCAAAGATCAGCAATGAATCTCTCAGTATTGGCACGTCTTGTGGAACTTACCATACCATTTCGTTTGTAACTTACCATGTTGACTGGTAGGTTGTCAGGAGGCCAGGATTGCTAGAATTGACATAACCGAGTTGTCACTGCAGTATCAGAAATACTTGATGCTACTGGAGTTCTTCTAATCTTGAATCGGCAATCGGATTGACACAAGTTTCTGCAGAAGGGTTCAAACCAGATGCTTGTCAGAGATGTGAAACTTTCTTGGATGCTTGTTCAAAGTGGAGGGAGACACTTTCCTGTTCATCGGGGACTTCTGGAACACCAACAAAATCAGCTGAAACTTCACGTTTGCATACTTGTCTTATGTGACTTTTTTTTTTTATGTAGTAATATGTTTCAGAAACAAATCTTACATGTCGCCTTTTGTTGTCCATCAATTTGATCATTAGACGAGTTTACCTCTGATGTATGTAGCGGATTGAATGAAAGCAACTAGGAGTATCTTACTAATGGTGTGACATCTCAAAACTTTATTTTCAATCCTCATTTATGACTTTTGAGTGTCGGAGTGCCCCATCGGACACGCGGTGTTTGTAACGTATAGTCGTCCTAGTGGAATATCTAATAATTTTTCAAGAAATTTCGGATATCTTTGACTTTGTGACATGGATTAACAATCAATTTTGACACTAATATGTGTTTGAAAATATATTTATATTTTTAAAGTGCATTTAGAGAATGAGATTTGAATAAACGTTGAATTGTAGAATGTTTGGTAAACAATAGATAAAAATTGTATTTATGCATTGATACAAGTGTTGTTTGATAAATATTGATGAAATTATTTTATAGGGAAGAAATTAAAAGATATATCGAATAAAGCAAGTTAGAAATTAAAGAATAGATGATTGTTCTTAAGATTAGCGATGCAATGGTGTAGGTAATGATAAACTTATGAGAAAAAAGTTACGACGATATAAATCGAAAGAATGGAAAGAAATGGGGATTAGAGTTTCTATAATATAGTGATATTCTTATGATTTTAGAGAATGTCACAGAATATTTTGAAAATTTTCAAAAATTTTATTGGCATCCTACAAATATTGAAATATTAATACTACTCAAAGATAATATCAACATTTAAGCATTTACAATACAGTATTCATGAAAAATATAATTTAAATAAAATTATTAAATATCAATTTATATTTAAAACATATATTAAACTATCCCCATGCATATTTTAAATATATTTCCAAAGATACTTTAACTACTAATTGATACAAACCATCATTATAATCTTGTAGGAAGCTGCACTCGACCCTTGGTGGCTAAAGACTACCGTATAGGTAGTCTCGCCGGAGGAACTAGTGGTCAAAACCGGGCCGTCAGGTTGTGGGAAGATATAGGCACCGGTGCAGTTCCTCCCGAAGAAGCTGAAGCAGCCGCTTGACGCACAGTCGCCGGAGCTGCAGCAGTACTGGTCCGTCTTGAACACGGTCGACCGGTGGTTGCAACCGCCCGGCGCCATCAACTCCTGCGGGCACTGCCCATCGATGTCCGCCTCCCGCGGCAGCTTCACGAGCGCGCGTCGGGGCTCAAGTCCCGAAATCCTCGATTGGTCAAGGCTCAATTAGTCAGCATCAATCTCTCCGTTCATCTTGATCGTCCTACGTAAAACAAAGAGCAACTAATTCCTATATTTGAAGCCATACTTGCCGGATAATTTTCGGGCACCAAAGTTACTAGGGAGGATCACATGGAAGCATTCTGGCCAACTCGCAATTGCATTGGCAAAAGTGTACGCAAAGTTTCTACAGACAAAGGCCGAGGTTCAAATTGGATAGGCGATGGCTCATCATCCTAAATTGGATATAAATATAAATATAAATATATTATAAATATATATATATATATATATATATATATATATATATATAATTCTTGAGATATTTTTTATAAAGTTATACGTAGGGTTCATTATCTTTCAAAACCAATTCATGTTTTAAGCCAACAAGAAATAAATAGAAATGCTTCAATTATCTTTATCCTGATTGCTCTCACAAAATGATTTAAACATCAATGGAAAAGCACTCATGCTGTGATAATTATGCATCGTATTAGTTGGTTGCACCACTTCTATTACATCATTCAACTGTATTAGCCCAAGAGAAGGCTAATACCTTCCATCACTCTTGACGTCTTATTTGTGTTGTAGGAGACTGCTATATATATATATCTGCGTGGTTGCCTACACGAAGGAGGCTTATTAGTGGCGTCGGTGATCTCAAGGGCAGAAGACAACCCTGTAGTTGGTGCCGCCGGGGCAGGTGAAGGTGCTCGTCGGATCGTCCTTCGGATAGCTGTAGGCGTCGGGGCAGTTGCTCTTGAAGAACTTGGAGTAGTCGGTCGGCTTGCAGCTGCCGGAGTTGCAGCAGTACTGATCCGTCTTGTACACGGTGCAGGGGTTGTTGCAGCCGCCCGGCGCCTTCAGCGCCGCGGGGCACTTCCCGTTGATGTCCGCCGTGCACCGGATGCTGTGGCAGCCGCCCGACGTGGGGCTGAAGTCCATAGGCACGTTGAAGCCGTCGACCAGGGAGATGTCGTAGAAGTCGCGGCCGCTGAACTGGTTGAGCGCGAACTCCGCCAGGGTGTTGGGCGGGTTACCGTACGCCGTGCACGCCAGCAAGCCGCCGCAGTCGCCCGTCTGGCATCGCCCGCGGCCGCTCCCGTCGAAGGAGCAGCCGGTGCGGCCCCAGATGCGGCCGCCGGTCGTTCCCGCTTTCACGTTGATGGTCCACGACTGCCCGTTGTTGAGCTGGCGTCCGCCGCCGGGCACGGCCGCGGCCCACACTGTGTAAGAGCATCGGTTCACGATCTCGAAGGTGGCGGCATGGGAGAGGGTGACAAGAAGGCAGAAGAAGGAGAGGGAGAGAATGCTTGACGAAGCCATCTAACGGCGAGTCTTAGGCTTCGTGCTCTGTGTTGTGCAGATGCCATGGGGGGAGAGGTGGGGAATTTATAAGCGAGAGAAGAGAGAGGTGTCGGATTATATATCACTAATTATTTATTTAAGATATATTATAGATATGATTAAATTTTAATTATGATTATAGATTAATAAAAAAATTAAATTATTGTACAATTCATTAAGATATAGATTTTGATTAGAAAGACTACTCATTACTTATCATAGATTTTTTTGTTCTCACCTACAAAGCCTATAAAAAAAAGATTTTTTGTTCTCAACAAAGCCGATAGAATCTTCTCTTATAAAGTCTTTTAATTTCAACTAGTGTCCATAATTATGTTCTTCAGAAATCAGATATTTTCTCTGCATATCCCAGCAAAATTATAGTTTTACCCTTTTGAATTATTTTTTTTAGAGATATGCCCTTAATTATAAAATTTATTAATTTGATTTATTTTAATCAAATATTTTAAATGAGCTTAATCATTACTATATTTTAACTGCTTAGTTTGATTTAAATTCGATCAATTAAGTTTTTGATCAAATTCAGAGAAAAGTCATATTTTGATCATTTTTTTAATCAACTTTAATCTTAATGGGGGTCTAATTAGGTGAATGGTTGGCCCAAATTTATGAGCCAAATTTGGGTAGTCCAATTATGGGCCTACCTAATTAAATAAGGTTGATTGGTATAAGGTTCCAAACAAAATTTAAAATATATAAATTATGATTTTTTAAATAATTTTCTTATTTGTCATATTGATAAAATTTTGCATGTGATAAATAAAAATCTAATTATTTTTCTTGGATATTTATTTGATTATTTATATACAAGTGTTTAAAATTATGAAATAATATTTTTTTACATAAAAATATAATTCATGATTTATCATAATTATAGATATTATATGAGTTTTTCATTATACTGAATAATATTCGATAATTATTACAGTTATTATTATTTTATTATTGAACTATTTTAGTATAAATTAGATTAATTTTTTTTTATTAATATTATTTATAACTCATATCCCTAAGTTTTATCTAACTTAACTCAATCTTTCTAATTGAACCTAATTTAACTATAACTTAATCGATCTAAATGAGTTTAATTAAAATCAATTGAACTTGATTTAACTATAGTATAATAAAATTGATCATTAATTCTCATTTAATTGGTCTAAAATCATCTTAGACTTATATACTTTGGATTATATTGGGTTCAATTTAGATTAGATAGACTTAAATAGACTAAATAAGTTTGGAATCACATTGAATCTATCTAAGTTTATGAAATTTGACTTCGTCATGTTGGAGTCGGTTAAGCTAGCCTATGGGCTATGGGCTAACTTGCTTGTTGAGCTTAGTCTACGAGTTGTAGCATAGCCTATCGATTAGCTCTAATTATTTGTTAATCTCAACTTAAATCTTAATCAATTCTTTCAATTTTAAAATATAAAAAAATTATAATTTGAATATCTGATCATTAGCATTCAGACATTAAAAACATAATAAATAGTAATAAATTTTAAAACTAAAATTACATAAGTGAGAAAATAATATTTTTAATAAATTATTATATAAATCTAATAGAAACCAAGTATTATAATTATCATCATGCATCATGCATGTAAGATAAAAATTTAAAAAATACTACACATTATAATTTTATTTATGTAATATGATTACCGAAATAATTAAAATTAAATTTCTTAATGATTACTAATATGATTACTAATTAGAATATCTGATCATTAGCATTGAGTCATTAAAAACATAATAAATAAAAAAATAAAATTACATAAGTGAGAAAATAATATTTTTAATAAATTACTATATAAATCTAATAGAAACCAAGGATTATAATTATCATCATGCATCATGCATGTAAGATAAAAATTTAAAAAATGCAACACATTATGATTTTATTTATGCAATATGATTACTAAAATAATTAAATTATTAATTGATTCATTTCTTAATGAGTGATGCAATTTTTAGAAAGTAAATAATTTAAATTTTATTTTTATACATGAATCATAGGAAATAAATATTATATAAAAAATAAATGATCCTTATTAAAGCCCAACTCAAACTCTAAGATTGTACATGTGAGATATAACCCAAATCCTAATCAATTTCTTCGATTCTAAATTATAGCATTATGAAATTATAGTCAAAACATCTAATCCCAAGCATTGAGTCATTAAAATATAATAAATAATAGATTATTAAAAAGATAAAATTACACAAGAGAAGAAATAATATTTTTAATCAACTATCATATAAATCTAAATAAAAATCAAGTATTATAATTAGCAAAATGCATTTAAGATAAAAATTTAATAAAAATATATACATTGTGATTTTGTTTGTATAGTATGGCTAAGAAAATGATTAAAATTGATTTTCTTAATTATGTGAATAAGTTAATAATTTTATTTATTAATTAAATTTTAATAAATATATTTTCTAATAAATAATATGATTTTTTAAATTAAATAGTTCATAATCTATTTTTTACGTGTGAACCATAAAAAAATAAATAATCCTTGTCAAGACTCAATGTAGTTTGATGTGTGAGACATAGCCCAATATGACTTCACAATGAATGAGTATGAAGCCCACTCACCATACGCTAATAGTATTCCTTGAATCCAAGCAATCGACCAAAATATTCAAATTAATATTGATAGTAATATACCATCAAACTTTGATAAGTCAACCTTAATCTTATTTATTTTTGACGTGCGATTACTCGAGATGTTATAATTATTCTACGATAGTTTCAGTATTTAAGCATTTACAATACAACAAGACACTATATTTAAGACAAATGTGACGTTAAAGAAACTTTAAATATGAATTTATATTTAAAATATGTATTAGGTTCCAAAATACAATTCAACAACTAATTGATACAAACCATCATTATTATAATCTTGTAGGAAGCCGAATTCGACTCTCGGTGGAGGAAGACTACCGGAGAAACTAGTGGTGGAAGCCGGGCCGTCAGGTTGTGGGAAGATATAGCCATCGGTGCAGTTCCTCCTCAAGAAGCTGAAGTAGCCGCTTGACGCACAGTTGCAGGAGCTGCAGCAGTACCGGTCCGCCTTGAACACGGTCGAGCGGTGCACCCGCCCGGCGCCCTCAACGCCTGCGGGCACTGCCCATCGATGTCCGCCTCCCGCGGCAGCTTCCCGAGGGCGCGCCGGGGCTCGAGTCCTGAAGCCCTCGATTGGTCAGGGCTCAATTAGTCAGCATCATTCTCTCTGTTCATCTTGATCCGCCTACGTAAAACAAAAAACAACTAATTCCTATATTTAAAGCCATACTTGCCGGATAATTTCGGGCACCAAACTTACCGGGGAGGATCACATGGAAGCACTCTGGTCAACGCGCAATTGTATTGGCAAATGCGTACGCAAAGTTTCGATTTTTCTAACTATACGAGAAATTCTCTTTATTCTGTGAAGAAAAATCTTCTATTCTATTGAGGAAAATTCTTCCTCCTATTCTATATAAATAAGAGAGGGAATATGTTAATGTACCGAAGCTTCTTCACTTCTTTAATAAAACTTATTCAATAATTATTCTTATCTTCTATTTTTTTCATTACAAATTGGATAGCCGATGATTCATCATCCTAAATTATATATAGTTGTTGAGATATCTTTTATAAAGTTGTATATGTAGGGTTCATTATGTTTCAAAATCAATTCATGTTTGAAGCCAATTCAACAACTAATTGATACAAACCATCATTATTATAATCTTGTAGGAAGCCGAATTCGACTCTCGGTGGAGGAAGACTACCGGAGAAACTAGTGGTGGAAGCCGGGCCGTCAGGTTGTGGGAAGATATAGCCATCGGTGCAGTTCCTCCTCAAGAAGCTGAAGTAGCCGCTTGACGCACAGTTGCAGGAGCTGCAGCAGTACCGGTCCGCCTTGAACACGGTCGAGCGGTGCACCCGCCCGGCGCCCTCAACGCCTGCGGGCACTGCCCATCGATGTCCGCCTCCCGCGGCAGCTTCCCGAGGGCGCGCCGGGGCTCGAGTCCTGAAGCCCTCGATTGGTCAGGGCTCAATTAGTCAGCATCATTCTCTCTGTTCATCTTGATCCGCCTACGTAAAACAAAAAACAACTAATTCCTATATTTAAAGCCATACTTGCCGGATAATTTCGGGCACCAAACTTACCGGGGAGGATCACATGGAAGCACTCTGGTCAACGCGCAATTGTATTGGCAAATGCGTACGCAAAGTTTCGATTTTTCTAACTATACGAGAAATTCTCTTTATTCTGTGAAGAAAAATCTTCTATTCTATTGAGGAAAATTCTTCCTCCTATTCTATATAAATAAGAGAGGGAATATGTTAATGTACCGAAGCTTCTTCACTTCTTTAATAAAACTTATTCAATAATTATTCTTATCTTCTATTTTTTTCATTACAAATTGGATAGCCGATGATTCATCATCCTAAATTATATATAGTTGTTGAGATATCTTTTATAAAGTTGTATATGTAGGGTTCATTATGTTTCAAAATCAATTCATGTTTGAAGCCAACAAGACATAAATAGAAATGCTTTAATTATTATTTTTCCTGATTGCAGAAGCTGATTGCTCTCACAAAATGATTCAAACATCAATGGAAAAGCACTCATGATGTGATGATATTATGCATCTTATTAGTTGGTTGCACCACTTGTATTACATCACTCAGGATTAGCCCAAGAGAAGGCTAATACCTGTTGTCATCACTGTTGACATCTTATTTGTGTTGTAGGAGACTAGTCTATATAACTGTATGCGTGGTTGCCTGCACGAGGGCGGCTTATTAGTGGCGCCCGCGATCTCAAGGGCAGAAGACAACCCTGTAGTTGGCGCCGCCGGGGCAGGTGAAGGTGCTCGTCTGATCGTCCTTGGGATAGCTGTAGGCGTCGGGGCAGTTTCTCTTGAAGAAACGGGAGTAGTCGGTCGGGCCGCAGCTGCCGGAGTTGCAACAGTACTGGTCCGTCTTGAACACGGTGCAGGGGTTGTTGCAGCCGCCCGGCGCCTTCAGCGCGGAGGGGCACTGCCCGTTGATGTCCGCCGCGCACCGGATGCCGCGGCAGCCGCCCGACGTGGGGCTGAAGTCCATGGGCACGTTGAAGCCGTCGACCAGGGAGATGTCGAAGAAGTCGAGGTTGTTGAACTGGTTGAGCGCGAACTCCGCCAGGGTGTTGGGCGGGCTGCCGTACGCCGTGCATGACAGCACGCCGCCGCAGTCGCCCGTCTGGCACCGCCCGCGTCCGCTCCCGTCGAAGGAGCAGCCGGTGCGGCCCCAGATGCGGCCGCCGGTGGTTCCCGCGTTCACGTTGATGGTCCACGACTGCCCCTGGTTGAGCTGGCGTCCGCCGCCAGGCACGGCCGCGGCCCACACTGTGTAAGAGCATCGGTTCACGATCTCGAAGGTGGCGGCATGGGAGAGGGTGACAAGAAGGGAGAAGAAGAAGAAGAGGGAGAGAATGCTCGACGAAGCCATCTAACAGCGAGTCTTAGGCTTCGTGCTCTGTGTTGTGCAGATCCGAGGGGTGGAGGTGGGGAATTTATAAGGGGGAGAAGAGAGCAGTCGTCAAGGAGAGCTTTAAATGATATGGCAGAGAAATCAAAGTCGACATGGAAAAGATAACGTGAGTTTGTAAAAGACGCCAGAAGATTGAATAATATAATGTCGAAGATAATGCAGTTTGACATAAGATAGAGAAGAGATAGAAAAGAGGTGTTTTTTCCACGCACGATGGAAATATTAGGAAGCTGTCTGTCTCTAGAATGCCAAAGTTCCACATTGAAAGGATATGAAGCAGGAGAACGGCCAAACCATTTATTTTGATTTGACACTTCTTAAAAAAGAACCAAAGTGTGTTTTTATTTCAAAGGATTCAGACCATATTGAATTCAATTATGTAAAAGAATTCTCACTCTGTCGATCAAAATATGAGTTGGGTTTATCGATCCTATGGTATGTTTGGTACAAGTCTTATGCAAAACATGATATTTCATTGTTTTCAACTTTTTATCAAAGTTTTGTGCCACCCAACACAATTTCCATACCAGATGATTTATTTTTTATTTTTTATTTTTTAATATTATTTTCAATTGACAATTGGTACATGAGTAGCTTCGATATAATATGACTCTGAATCTGATACACCACCGAGATACAAAATTGTAAACCATACACAAACCTAAAACTAAACAATTATGATATCGCACCTTCCTAACCGAGTTCCAACTTTCAACAATGCAAGCAAATAATATAAATGGTTCACACGTGATGAAGATGCACCGTTATTTTCAATTGACAATTGGTACATGAGTAGTTTCGATATAATATGACTTTGAATCTGATACACCACGGAGATACGAAATTGTAAACCATACATAAACCTAAAACTAAACAATTATGATATTACACCTTCCTAACCGAGTTTCAACTTTCAACAATGCAAGCAAATAACATAAATGGTTCACACGTGATGAAGATGTACCATAAAATCCAACCAAATGACTGAAGTGGTGTCATCGTCCGGGCTTGAATTCCCTATGTTCTTTATGCCTTCTTTTGTATTAGTACAAATCATGGTGAGAAGATAGAGATGATAACCGTGATGTTCTACATGACAACACACGAAAAGTTCAAAAAAGATTAAACATGAAAAGGTAATCCATTCTCCCAGAGACGACAAAAACTAAAGAAAAACGAGCAAGATGGCATCCAGGTATTGGTGACGGGTCCTCGAGAGATTTCATGACTTGATGACAGCAGGCTTGTGTTGTCGAGTCTTGCCTCCGCCATTGTTGGAACCTCGTCGCCTATCAGTTACCAGCGCATACATCTTAACGGGAAATAACTCTTCGGGAAATCCCTTCTGATCCTGAAACCAAAAACCAAGAAATCAAACACTACATTACCAATCAGTTCCCAAAAACCAAGTAATCAAACACTACATTACCGATCAGTTCTTGCACAAGAAAGATTTCTGGTAGATTTCGACAGCTCATCATCTTGAAGTAAAAAAGATGCAGTATACCTTCGTGCGATAAAGATGAAGTCCACACTGCTTGAAAAGCTCTTTGAAGTATGAATCAGATCTTGTGATGCTGCTGTCCTCCTTATCTAACACAAATCCTGAACAGATGAGGGATGATGTACGTTAACCAAATACTATGGTTAATTAAAAAAAAGTCAACTGTGAAACCTAGTTCCATTCTAGATTATTTGCTTTGGTGGAAGCCAATGATTCAATCTAATCATTGCAAGTATGCCTAACAGAATATTTTCTGGCAATAGTGCCACCTTAGCCTCATCTTCAGATCCATACTTCTTGAAAATAAAGAGTCAGTTTATGAATATAAATTTTGGTAAAATAGGGTATTATTCAGCTTATAAACTTTGTTCCAAATGATAATAGAATTTGCCTTTAATTATTTGGCAGATCCTGATTCAATTTGTTGGATAAATCCAACAAACTTCAGGTAGCATTCCCTGCCTGAAAAGCAGGTTCGTTATAAAGGCAAGCCATCACAATGGCCAACTTTAGTTAAAAATTAGCTAGCTAGGCATTCAAGAAATGTTTATAATAATCCCTGATAACCAAACATAATTATGAAGTCCCTTTAACATCTTAACAACCATATCCAATTTTCAAAATTAATGATAAGCACAGAACATGCATCTAGAAATATAAATTAATGGATTTTCAACTCCCAACTAGAGAAAGTTGTAAACAATATTTTCACTGGTTTCAACAATCATAAAGCCTGATGCAATCAAGAAACAATCAAAAGCAAGAAACTTCCTTGTGTTGATACAATGTGCGCTCCTTGGCCATCAATCGAACACTCGAGAACAGAGAAAAACATGTAAATTTATTCCTGACATAAAACTTTTCATATCCATGCGTTTGTATGGAGTTATGAACAAGTGTCAAAAAATTTAGTGTAAATCTACAAATAGTAGTCGTTTGTAGGGACCAACCGCTTCTTGCAGTGTTCTCCTTCACTACGAAAAATCCATTTGGTTTAAGGCCAACCTGCAAATTAGATGTTCATTAGTAACACAGAGGTGGCAGCATCATGACTAAAACATTAATAGCTCCAACAAGTAAGAAATGCATCCCAAAGTATACTGGACAAGTTTTTTGTTTGCAAAATAATTATAAAGCTAATAATTAAGGAAGAAACACTTTACCTTTGTTTAATTTGTGTGGTTGAGGGTCGCTTGGTATGAAATTACCTGTTACCGGTGATATAGATTAATTTCAGCTTTGTTACTCATAGTTGACTATATTACACCAAAGGACCATGGGGTTTCTTCCCCAACAGCCCTCATTCGTAATCATTTTCACTATAGCACCAGTTGCTCTTACTACCAGAGTTCAAGTCAGAAAGCAACCTCTCTATATCAGAGGTAAGATTGTATACGTTTACTCTATCCAAATCACACATGGGATATGTACAAAGTTTGCCCTTTTGATATAGTATGCTCCAGTAGTTTTTAATGAGCCCGAAACAAACCCAACCAATCCTGACTGACTTGCCTGAACTGCAAGCTCTAACCATAGAAAGGCAACATATTGTTCTTTACTAAAAAATGTGTAGATGTGCCATGCAAGGAATTTGAAAGGCAACGTATTGCTCCTCACTAAAAAGACTGACATAATGAACAGAAAGGAGATTATAGATTTATCTCCAACACACACAAGGAGAAAAACTCAAAGAAATAATACAAATAACATAGATGGAACATGGCACACAAGATAGGATAAGGATGAGAAATTATTTAATAAGAACTTTACAAACATAATGAATTTCTGTGAACTGGCTACAATCCAGACTACATTAACTTATAAACTCAAGAAGTATTTGCAGAAGCAAGAGCAACTTCAGAATTCAAAATATCAATGGAGATATATTTATTGAAGAACAAGAAATTTAAGTTCTTAAGGAAAAATATTAGCATCTGGAGAATTAATTAATCTTAAATCATGGGTTTAAAAGCTTTCAGCTCAGCCATCACTAGTTACCATGTCCTAAAGAAGAACAGTTAATATCAATACTAGTGAGACCAACTCAAGGAAGTTGGCTGATGCCACACAAAATCCCTTTGCAGCAAGGTACATAAGTGTTGGCACACACAAGACTGCATGTCATCTAGCAGAAGATTCGGTTATGTGTTTCAATGTCATGTATCAAAATCTTGAGATGAAGCCAAAATCTTGAGTTATCTATGCTGCAGTAAGGTATAAAAGTGTTTGCACACACAAGCCTGCATGTCATCTAGCTAAAGATTTGGTTAACTGGTTCATGTTTTTTGCTATTTTTCAAGTTACGCAGCTAGGTTAAAAAAAACACGGTCTAAAGCATAAAAGCTGTAAAGCCATTTAAGACAATTGATTACCTTTGCTCTCTTGAAAAACAAGAGAAAGTCATCATCTGTGAGTTGTCCTATACACCATTGGATCCATATAACATCATATCTTCCAACTTCTGGAGTGAATTCCTGCATTATTTAAAAAAATTAATTTAACAGACAATAACATCAATTAAACAACAATTTAATACCATCATAGAGGTTAACCAATAAAATATCAATGGGCAACAAAGAAAACAAAACCTGTAGAGGGACACAATAAAAATTGATAGCTTTGTGATCAGAATTATCTTTATCAGTAGCTAACTTCTCACGAGCAGCTTCAAGAAAATGTGATACTGGCTCAACAAGGTCAACCTGGATTAAGAAACATGGCCATCTCACACTTTTTGAATAAAATGGCAAGCCAAATCCAAAATAAGGTAGGATGCATGTCTAATATAAACTATTAACTAACAAACTATAAATTTACTGCTATGCCCTTCAACAAAGTTGCACAAGCTATCAAACTAGTCATGGTAAAATGACATAAGTTCAGGCTAGGAAATAACTGTTAAACCAGAAAACCATGATAACAGTTCTAAACTGTAAAAGCATTGCCTTAGGAATCTGCTAAATAAACCGCAACCGAATGATACGGAGCTCAGTAATATAAGGAATGACAATGTGCAGATACTAGTATCAAAACTGGAGTTGTTATCATATGCCGAGAATAGGATTCAGATAAATCCATCCACATTTGACATCTCTAAGATATATACACCATAAATTTATATATTTGTTCTTTGTCTATCTGCTGAAAAGGATGACTGCAAGTGCATTTTCACTTGCTGATTGTACCTCAATGTTTACATTTTACGTACTTAAAATCCCATCAGACCAACTGTTGGTACTTAACTAAGTCAAGTTCAAAAAATTCAGAATTTAACTTCTCCATCATCTCGTAGTCCTTTAGTTTGTATACCCATCATTGAGACAAGAAGCCTATATCGTGATTCATTATATGTATCTGCCTTGTCTTGGGATCCCTTGGGTGCTAATCCTCATATATCTCAAATCTCATTCCAATAGCTACTCAAAATAGAACACTGTCAAACGTCCATACTAGTCCTTCACACATGAAAGCAAACCTGTGTCAAAACCAATTGAACCTTTTACTGACATCAAACATTCTAACAAGCATCCAACATGAGCAGTAGAACTGAAAATAAAATGGTGGGAGATTTGAAGTGGCTGAAAACAGCTTGAAAAAGAGTGGTTGACAATCCATAAAACTGCACCATCTCCTTTAAACAAAGCACTCTCTGGAAGCATTAATGTAGGCCTTCAAGAAAGCACTTACCTTGAACAGAAGATCATCAACAAATACATAAAGTTAAAAATCCATTCTCACTGTTCCACTTCCATTTAACTTATGGCTTCCCTAAATATGTAAGAGATATCTATTCCCTTTACATGGACCAAATCAAATATTCCATTACCATTCCAAGATGTCTACTATTAGGACACAACCAAATACAATGTAAAGCATTCTTCTCATGCCTAGCACTTGTACTATCTATGTTGATAACTCAGGCGACAAATTGCTTCATGGAAAACGAGATTCTTTCAGAGACAAAATGGTAAAGAAAAAGTGCATGAACAAAATCTCAGGTTGAACATTCACAGAAAGGTGAAAAAGTGCATGAAAACATTTGCAGTTATAAAGTGTTTGACAGTAGAAAAATTAAGCTGTGGAGTCAAAGCAGACTGAAAAAGTAAAGACCTCTAATGGTGTTCGAATAAATAGGAAAGCTTTGCCTTTGTCCCAAGGAGTGGAGTGATTTATCAATCATTGCAAAGGCAAACAATTGGAAAATGGATGTCTGTATCTGTGATTTACTATGAAAGGAACATAACCATCACAGTTTGTATAAACAATGTACAAAGAGGACTTAGAGGAATCTGAGAGGCTGTAGAATTTCAATCTTTTGTGTCTTTATTGAGTACTTTTGTTCTATTTACTTACAGCAGCAGCAGCATGTGGCATACTATGTTAGTTGGGCAGTGAGTGTAAGTTCTTATGGCTTCTCGATAGCTTCGCACTACAATTTGATATGGAATAGAAAGCTTTTCACCTTTAAGGCTGGATGGTCATTATTGAATACGTGAGGCCATATGAACTCTACTATGCCATTGAACGGGCAAAACAATAGTGCCAATTAAGACGAAGCAGAGTTACTTGCCTCATTAAAATACCTCAAAAGAAGATTCTTGGTGACCCTTCCGATGCCAGAACCACAATCTGCAAGACTTACATACATCACGTAAAGCACACATACATGTTCGTTGATTTGTTCAAATCCAACGCACGCACACCCAATCCAAACAAAAGAAAACAACAGAAGGAAAAAGCAACATTAGAAGTTATTAAATCCATCATTATTCCAAGCAAGGTCAAAATTTTCCCTCACAGGCATTTTCCAAGACATGTTCACTGCAAAAGAGCGGCATGAAAGAGGTTTACCAAGAGCCACAGGATGGCGTGCGCCGCTTCCAAAGCGGTCGAGCAAGAGGGGTTTAAGAAAGGCCTCGCTTCCCTTGACGTCGGCGTCGTCGACGTGCCCGTACCCTCCCAAGACACCATCCACAGAGGCCTCCACTCCCTTGTACGAGCGGAAGAGAAGCCCTCCATTAGGTCATCGGAACAAGAAAGCGGAAAGGTCGGGGAGCCGGTGTCTAATTGGGTGCGAATTCGATTACCTCCCAGTAGGTGATGCCTTTCTGATACCAGTCACGGCGTTTGCAGGGGGCGTCGTTCTCCGCTTCCTCCCCTTCCTCTCCGATGCCGATCTCTTCTCTCCACATCTCCCTCGCGCTCGCGAACCCTCGCCCTTCCGAGTCCAACCCTGCGGCGTCCATGTCTTCCAAGCGGGGGATTCGTAGAGGAGCTGTTCTTTAGATTTGT
The DNA here is from genome assembly GCA_001649415.1 of Musa itinerans. Lineage (NCBI taxonomy): Eukaryota > Viridiplantae > Streptophyta > Magnoliopsida > Zingiberales > Musaceae > Musa > Musa itinerans. The sequence continues at coordinate 120,362 of LVTN01000724.1, read as the reverse complement.
ATTCCAAGTACATAAAAGGAGAGCTTTGGGGTTACCCAACGCATGCTATCGAGTTAACACTGTAGACCAAATACAGTGAAAAGAAACAGAAAACAAAACCAGATAAAAAAGGAAAAAAAATTAGAAATTAATGTCTTTATATCTAATTTTCTCACAGATTTTTTCGAAAAAATATATATTTTATAAAGAATTTATATCAATTTCTTGATTTACTACATAATATATATTTCTTTTTTTCACAAAAAAAATAAATTAGAAATCAGAGAAAAAAATAAATCAAGAAAATTCTCATGTCTATTTCCAAACATGGTAAAGAAGAATGTGTCATATTTATTTTAACTATTTGGGATAGTCCATATGAAATCAAATAGCCCTAATTGGAATAAAAAAGACAACAATGTCATCAAGGCAACACATGAACTGGAAGCATTACGAACTTTATTATACTGCAAGCAACACATGAACAAAACGGATACGGATAGGCTTGTTTTAACAGCTCTATCAAATCTCTTTGATCACAAGTTAATTAGAACCGAATTGAATTCAAACAATATTATATCTGTATATATAGTTTTATATCTCATAATAATTCATCCAAAACGCCTCAGCATGCATAGAGCTCGGCCAATTCCTCCAGCGTCGCGGCGTCGTCGGCCGCGTCGAGCTCCGCGTTCTCCAGCATCCACAGCAGGTGATCGAACAGCACAACCTCGCACTTGATGCGTATCTCACCGAGCTTAGATCGATCGATGAGCGCACTCAGCAGTGGGTGATCCAGGTGCTTCGAGTTCACCAAGTACCGCCGCCTCGAGCTCCCCACGAACACCGCCACCTCGTCGGCGCCGTCGTCTGCACTGATTGCAGCGTCGTCTTCCGGCCACAACTCATCTTCTCTCGTGGATTTCGACCTCAAGCTACTGTAAGACGACGTCCTCCCTAGCTTTGACAAGCTCTTGCACTTCCTCAGTATAGTGTTCATCTTCCTCTTCTTACACTCAACAGAAGGAGAGAGAGAGAAAGAGAGAGAGGAGGAGGAGGAGGAGGAGGAGGAGGAGAAGGGAGGGAGAGATATCCTTGTAGCTTAGAGTGGAAACAATCATGACTTTATATATACACTCATCTGGCCATAGCTGTTGTGCATAGTTAGGTGCTGCATCAATGTTGTATCAACCCAATCCAACATAGCATGGGCCAAACATATCAACCTAACCTAACATGTCTCATAATTATCATTAAGCTCAGACACAGATAAATTGGGTGATTTTGATCCCTGATCAGAAATTTTAGTTTAGCTTTGATGTGATGGCATGAGAGCTTAAATCAGAATAATACAATGAGTTTGTTGGTGGAAATACTAAATTAATGGTGCTATTGTGGGGTTAAACAATGCAAGGTTGGTGATTTCAGCATTCCATTGCTTGGTTTATAGAATGTATAATCATGAATAGGCTTCTTCTTACTTTGCTTAGCTTTCAAGTTAATGGTTGTGTTGGCTAATTATTTCTAATACCAGTCGGAAAAAAAAAAGGTGCAGAAAATGAATAGAATAATTTAGATGGCTAAATAGACTTAAAATAGTGCTGAAAACTTGATTCAGCTGTTCATGTGCAAGCAATGCTGTGGAATGGAATTCACAAGACATCAAAATTATAAGCAAATACTGCAACAATGCTCTCCTTCCAGGAATTATGCTGAAGAAAGAGTTGAGAGAACATGAATCAAAGAAAAAAAAGGAATGATGATAAGAAGAGAAGTGAAGGTATTGGCTTTTGTTCAATTAGTGTTAATTGTTTTGGAAATGATTCTGATGCTGATATATATTCAACATAATTAAAGATATACAGAGATATAGCAAATGTGTTCAGTAAATGAAACCAATTCAGTAATTGAGTCAGAAACATTGCTAAAACCAAACAAAATTAGCTTACTGGTTTTGTTGTGGGAAACAACTTTGAACCGTGGCCTCGGGGTCGGCACGGCTTGGTTCGGGTCCGAATGGTCGAGGACCGGGCTCAGCGTCCTTCGGGGGTTGCCGACGGGGGGTGGGGCACACGCGTCAGGATGGTTGGAGGGGCGTCGGGTTGTCTCTGGAAAGGGGCTCCTCGCCTCGGCGTCGGGGAGGAGAGGCTCCGTCTTCGTACCTGCACACAGGCCGGGTCGGAAGCTCGGCCCGACCCGTCCGACGATCAAGTTAGCAGATGTGGAGGGGATTTCGGATGAAGAAGAGTCTTTCTTCTCTCCCCTTTTCTCTCTCTCGCTTCTCTTATCTGTTTTTCTCCTCCTCCCCTCGCTTAGTGTGCGGGGGTATTTATACGGGAATTTAGCGGTACCTGGAGCGCCTGCCCGCAGGGAGCAGGATCGTACATCTGATGGCGTCTGACATCGTCGTTGGCGTGTCGTGAGAAGGTGAGCCTGAGCGGTCGTTAATGGGCCTCGGTTGGCGTTTTGACCCATGCTGGTCAAGCGTTGCCAGCTCGTCAGAGGTACGGTACGCCCGCTGATGTCATGGGGGTTTTTATCTTAATTATTATCCTCGTTAGATTTTTCTCTCTCTTCTATAAGCTCTGATGAACATGACACATTTTATAATCATGTTGTGAAATAAATAATAATTTAAGTTTTCATTAAAATAATAATAATTTCTGATTAGAAAAATGGGAGGGGGTCCCAACTGCCAGGCTCTTTCCCCACATTGTTTGAAGTTTGTGAGAATTCTGGAGACAAGAGGACTCTGCAGTCAGTGTGAGACCTGTTTTTGGTGTCAACAGCATGCATCAGCTTTTTGCCCATGCTAAGTATACTTTTGTTTTTATAAGCAGCTACAACTCCTACATATTTATCCCAGAATTTTTTAATCTCTTTGCCAAGTTCATTATTATTTATTTTGTGATTATGAACTTCTAATCCCAACCAATCCATTTCCTATGTTTGCTAAAACATTGATTAGACATAACCAATGCCTCCACCCAAAAGAATAATATTCCAGCCCTCATAATTCTACTTCATCTAACTCAATTCTACTACCCAAAAAAAATCTACTAATGAAACCATTACCCACTTACCTCATTCATACTATTGATCCTTAAAATATATAAAAATAAAAAAATAAATAATATACTCAAGACTCTCATCAATACAGGATCTAATTTAGTCACAAGTATGTCAATAAAGGTTCAATAAGTAAACAACACAACTACACTGCACAATTTAATTGCAATAGACACTACTCCTAATTAAAAAAAGAGGTGTAGCCACTAATTTTAATTCAATTCTCACTCAAGTGTATAATACTTATATTAGCATGGTTTGATGTATCATAATTGTTAATTAAATAAAAAAGAATAAATGAGAATGATTGAGAACAGCACACGCTACTATTCTCTCCCACTATTTATTATGCTAATAGTGTGGGAGATCGAAGAGGATCACAAAAGAGAGAGAATATTTAAAGAAGCCAACCCACTTAAGCACTAATAGTCTCTCCGTGTACACTTTGATACTTCGTTTCTTTAGATCGCTTATTTCTCCCCTCTTTTTTCTATTTATTTATTTATTTATGAGGAGGTTAAATGCCAGTCCTCTCTTGACCGACCAAGGTTTGCTCCCTCCCAGATCTCACCTCGCCGGGAACCCTAACCCTAGACTCGGATCCGAGGGAGGTAATCCTTGCTCCATCTTTATGGTCCTGTTGATCGGTTACGTCGTCCGTCGGTCTTGGTCTTTCGGGTGTTAGCGGCTCGCGGCCGGGCGCCATGAGGAGACTCGATGCCGAGGGAAGCCCTAAACCTAACGACGGGGCCAGAGAATCGGGCGATGGCGCCGCTGGTGAGCTTTTGTTTCTTCTTGTTTTCGTCTGTGGGTGTGGTGATACTTGATCCGTTAGGGGTGCTTTAATTCCGTGAATTTGGCTGTTCGTATTTTGGGTTTGAGGGAGAGATTTGTTGTTGCGGCTGTAAATTGAGGGTTTGGGAACGATTTTACGTGCAAGCTGAAATTTTGTCGTCTCTTGGTTGAGAATAGTTTTATGTTATGGATATGCTCATTCGATGTGACCAGAGAGCGTGTAAGTGGTGCAGATCTGTAAGTCCATGCTCTCTTCTTGAGTTTCTTTGCTGCTGATGTGCATGACAATAAATGCTTGAATTTTCTGATGTAGTTTCTGCGGATCAATCTGAATGTTTCTCCATTAAAATATGAAGCTTTTGTTGTGCTTGAGTTCCTGCATGAATTTGTGTTTGCATGTATGTTCCTCGATACCGCATTATAGTAATTTTTTAATGCGTTTTATTAGCTGTAGCTTTTATCGGAGATTTGACTAAAAGCTGACATGAGTATCATTATGTACCGTACCCCTCACTAAATCCAGTTTATATGCTTTTTCGCCCGTTTCTTGCTACCAAATATTGATGCCACTATAATATATATTTTTTCTGGAATATGTATTCTTGTTGTTATTTCATTTTTATCTGATTCATTATCTAATACAACTGTTCTCTTCTAGCCTCTTGCAATTGTTTATTATGACTAACGCAGTTTTTGGACTTTTAACTTGGCCTTCTGATCTCTTCAGGTAATTCTCTTTTTGATGCCTCACGATACGCATTCTTTGGTAAGGATGTCATGGAGGAAGTCGAGTTAGGGGGTCTGGAGGATGATGATAATGGGGGTTTTGTTGGCCTTGATGATGAGGAATACAAGTTTCCTTCTGTTAGTGATAGAGAGGTCAGTTCCTTTTGTTTACAAAGATTTGTTTTACATGCCTTTATCTACAGTAGTTCAGTAAATTCTTTTCCTTGCTGGTTGCAAGCATGGATAAAGGAGGGCTTGTGTTGCACAACTGACAGCTTGCATAAAACTTTGTCAGGTTTCTTGGGCATAGATGTTAACTGATATTATAGCGCCACTTGTTCATCTCCTAGAAGTGATGTGAGTCATCTTTAGCATTTGGATGCTCCATAGTGCAAAGATGGGCTAGGAGATTATCGATAACAACCTATCACATGGGCACCTAAATATGGTGCAAAACCTGAGTACTTGTCTTGTTTAGGATTATTTATGGGTAAAGAAAATAGCTCTAGACCATAAAATTGGAGTAGCATATAGAAATATATGAACACTTTTGAAAAAGGAGTTAGAACTAGTGGTTATAATGATTAGGAGGAGAAATTAATATAATTTTTTGTGTAAAATTAATTGGGTGGAGGAAAGATCTAGGTTTCTTGATAGTGCTGGATATAATATTTGATATATAATAAAATTTAAACATAGGAATAATGTTGTTATTTGCTATAAATAAGGACTTTTAAGACACAGCCAAAGAGGAGTAACTTTATGTGGATGTTAGTTTAAAAGTTGTCAGACAATCTTAAACACTAGATGATTCAATATTTAATATTAAGTAAAAAAGATACAATTTTTTTTTTTAAAGAAGTCATATTGATCTGACGTATAAACAATTTTTTTATTCTGTTTTTTACTTGGATCCATCTTCCCTTCTTTTATTTAAGTACATTTTTTACGCTACGGTAGTGGCTTTGATTTTAACAAATCGTCACCTAAAGTTTCATACTATGTCCTGATTCATTGTTTTTACATGTTGCTATCTATATAAAGTTCCTTTATGGAAATTACACTTTTTTAAGCTCATGATATATTCTTCCAAAAAAGCTTTAGATTCTGGAAATTTTCATAGCTAAAATTGGGATATATTTTTTGCCATATTTGCAGTTTGAAGGCTTAGGATCCTTGTCCGAGATTGATGACCTTGAGAGCACCTTTAGGAAGGTAAGTTTTTACCTATTAATTTTTTATTATTTACTCGCTGACGGAATTTTTTTTGACATGTCATGATTGAATTATAAAAATGTGTGTCTTATTTTCACTCTAGGCAGTATGGTTATCAATTACATGTCTTACATATATTAAGTGCGAAGAACATTAGAAGGATGAAGAATTCAAAGAATTGGGTAAAATGCGTTGGTTGCTTACTTTACGACAAACAATTAGTAGTTGGTTCGAGGAAGTATGGTGCATAAAACTACATGTATTATTTATTCTTTTTTTATTTATCTAGTTTTGAATCTAACATTGAAACCATATAAAAAAGTTTGCTAGATTTCTTCCTTTTTTATACAAAATGTTACTGCATGCAGTCCATAGTTCTTGATTGTAAGTGGTATAGGTTTGATTCATAAGTAGTGGTAATGGGTATAATATGTACTAGTTTTCATGTCTTCCATCAGTGGAGAGCAGAGACATTTTTTTTAATTGTTAGTTAGTAAAGGTGGAGGTGGACACTATTTTGGTCTGCGATCGATGATTATGGTAGGCAAGAAGGTAGTTTCTCATTGTAGTCGGGAACAGTGAAAATTCAGGAAGTAATTCCTATGTTGCTATTGGGTAACAAACAAAAAAAATTAAGGAATGACCCATAAAGTGCTAGTTCATTTGATTGGTAGATCCTGACCAGTCATGGGTCTGGGTTTGTTAAATTTTTGGCCTTATTTTGGTTATCAGTTGGAACTTGCCTGACTTAGCTATGATGGAAAAAGGAGTGAGAGAAGAGGGTGAATGGACAGGGGGGTCTCATTACTAGCTATGGGAATTAATTTATGATTAAGCTTAATTTCCCCTGTCAAGGTCGCAGGGCAGGGTAGGCAATGTATGCAGGACCCATGACATCAAGATTTTAATACCGATCCGATCTGATACTAAACAACCTATTGTACCAGTAGGGTACCAAGATATCGAACTATATACCGATCTGTACTGCTCGATACTGCTGAATAAAATAAAACATGGATATATTAGTGTATTGTCCTATACCGAACTGGGTCGAATTGGTAAATACTAGTTGCTATATACCATCCAGCTTGTGTTTTAAACCATGTACCACATTGTTCAAAGACCATCGAGCTGGCTGAAAATTTCTTTCATAAAACTATTTTTAAAATTGTATTTATATGATGCATCCATCTATAACCATTTTCGGAACTGTATCTATGTGATGTATTTATCTAAAAATTGTCATATGAATTGTATTAGCACAAATAATTTTGTATAACTGATATTTGATAATTACATAGAACTGTTCTTTTAAAATTTTCATCACAGTACATATATTTGTGTTCTATAAGTTATTTGATTTTTTCAATATCATTTTATAGACTTATTGGATATCAGTTCTGTGAACCTTTGTGAGAACTTAAACCTCTGCTGTCAGTTGTGATTTAACAGGATTTAACAGAATTGACCATGATCAGTTGGGATTATGCTTGGATCAGTTGAAGGTTACTGATCAGTTAAGACTGGGTTTGTGCATATCATTTATTCCTATTAAAAACTAAACTACTCATTGTGACACTTGTGATGAAAAGTTTCTGTTATTATGTTCTTTTTTATGAGTAATATTCGTTTTGTGCCTTGTTGATAAAAAAACAGGGACACCATTCTGTTCAAGTGGTAGACAATTTCATTAGCATAAATCTCGTGTACCTTCTGTTTTATATCTGCTTATGTTAGCTAAATTGATATTATTCAGTTTTGCTGATAATATCCATGGTATTGGTCTATCTTGACACGCTCTTTCTGTACTCTCAGCTGAACAGGGTTGTCAGTGAACCAAGGAGCGTGGGTGTTATTGGTGATAGAGGATCTTTTTCTAGAGAAAGTGAGTGATTCCATTGCTTTAGATTTCAATGCTATCTCAGCGAAGGTTTCAAATTCTTGTATCCACTATCAGTGAATAAGATAAGGATTTTAAGCTGATTTTGATATAAGCACTTAATAATAGAGGATTAGACATTCTTCCTGTAATCATACTAGTGACAAATCCATTATACATTATCATTTATTACCTCAATATAACTACTAGATCATCTTTCTTTTTGTTAAACCCATCACATTATATATTTAGAAACTCAATCATAGAATTTATTTGTCTGAAAAAAACCATATGCAAGTGTTTGTGCATATCTTTAAATTTATTCATCAATTATCTAAAAAAGGTATATAAATAGCTTTTAACGTTACTTAAACTTGCACATGTGCAAGTCTTGGATTCAGTTACAAGGTACTTAAATGTTGCTCCATCATTTGACTTCAGCAATGCAATCTTGTTCCTGAATTCTTTAGGCTGTTGATTGATTGATGATGTTTGTCAGTCATGATATGATGATATCACACTATAGCTTTGTGCAATTTTTTTTTTCAAAATGTTTTTATTGCTCTATTATGAGTTTGCTTACTGTTGCCAGATATCCATTAGAAAGAATCTGCTTCTTTTTTTAGATTTTTTTGTGAGGAGCTCTTGTTGGTGTATCACTGATCATTAGCTTGGCAGGCAAAACTATGGACTACTATATTTCAGACTCTTCACATCCTTGTTCATCACTTGATTCCTTGATGATTACAGTGTTTTGGGAGGATTGGGAGTCTTTTATTTATTATAGAATCTTATTGTATGCACATATTCTTCCTAATTAGATCTCTTTAGGTTTTTGGATTTGTCTTTTTGTGCAAGATTTATGGGTACTCATGTCATTTTGTGATTTTAGTTCATTGCCTTTTTGAATTTAAAATAGAGGCTTTCTAATTGAGATATTGATGTTGTTCATAGCTTTACTAGATCACTCTAAAATGATGTAATGGAGGAGGGTACACCCAGTGATTTAAGAAGGCGCTCGAGCGAGGCGAGGCCCGAGCGCCTCGCTTCATTTCCAGGCGGCGCGCTTCAAAGAGGCGCCGCCTGGGCGCTCGCCCGAGCCCAGGTGCCGGGCGCTTCAGGCGGTCGCCTAGGTTAAACCAGGCGACCGAACCAGCGTTTGAGGTCTGGTTCGGTCTCCAGTGCTTTAGTTGGTTCAATCGAACCCTGCTCGTCGTTCATGCTACTGCCGCCGCTGCTCGCTGCCGCCGTTGCTCGCTGCCGCTGCTGCTGTCGCCGCTCGCCACTCTCGCTGTCGCTGCCGCTGCTCGCTGCTACCGCTACCGCTCCCACTGTCGCCGCTCACTGCTCTCGCTCCTGCTGCCGCTGCTACTGTTGCCACTGTCTCTGCTCGCCGCTTCTGCTCTCGTTGCTGTTGCCGCTGCTCGCTGCTATCGTTGCCACTGTCTCCGCTCGTCGCTTCCGCTCCCGCTTCCGCTCCCGCTCCCGCTCCCGCTCCCGCTCCCGCTCCCGCCAGTGATTGAAAAAGGCGCTCGGGCGAGGCCCGAGCGCCTCGCTAATCTCCCAGGCGACGCGCTTCAAACAGGCGTCGCCTGGGCGCTCGCCCGAGCCCAGGCACTGGGCGCTTCGGGCGAGCGCCTGGGTAAACCAAGGCGACCGAACCAGGATTTTAGGTCTGGTTCGGTCCTGGTTCGGTTGGTTAGTTGGTTCAATCGAACCAACTAAACCGATATAACCCTTACCCAACCCTAACCCGCTGCCGTTGCCGCTCTCGATCTTGCTGCTCGCCGCTGTCGCTGCTCGCAAACGCTGCCGTTGTCACCGTTGTCGCTGCTCGCAAACACTGCCTCTCTCGCCGCTCGCGCCTCCCGCTGCTCGTCGCTCCTGCTCCCGCTGCCGCTGCCGCTGCTCGCCGTTGTCGCTACTCGCAAACGCTGCCTCTATCGCCGCTCGCGCCTCCCGCTGCTCGCGCCTC
>LVTN01000724.1:90743-110484 GCA_001649415.1 Musa itinerans | reverse complement strand
ATATTTTTATATTTTAGCGCCTCGCTTCGCTCGGGCGAGCGCCTAGCGCCTCGGGCGTTTTTGGACCTTAGCGCCTAGCGCTTTTTAAATCACTGGCTCCCGCTGCTCGTTGCCGCCGGTGCCACTGTCGCCGCTTGCCGCTCCCGCTGTCGCTGCTGCCGCTCGCTACTGTCGCTGCCGTTGCCACTGTAGTCGCTCGCAGCTGCCGCTCCCGCTCTTCTTAGTCAACACCCTCGGTCTTCCGACTCTTCTCTTACACTTTTCTCCTCTTTCGATAGTATACTGTTAACAGTATACAATTAACAGTATACTGTTAACTGTATACTAGTAATAGTATTTGTATTTATTAGATTAATTTAATAGCATATTTTTTATTTAAAAATTTAAATAATTATATTTATTAATTATATTATATATTTTTATATTTTAGCATCTCACTTCGCTCGGGTGAGCGCCTAGCGTCTCGGGCGTTTTTGGACCTTAGCGCATAGCGTTTTTTAAATCATTGGGTACACCTAGATACGAAGGATGAACGCTGATCATACTTGGGTTGATCATAAAGTTTTAGCCAGTTTTGCAAAATAGCCAAGCACTATAAGGTGCTAAGTTTAAAACGCTAGGCAGCCCATGCAAAGCAAGACTTTTATCTTAAAAATATTATAAATTTATAATAAAGGATAAAGACATTGTTTAAACAAGAACAGGGAGGAGAGGACAACAGTGACAATAATGTAGGGCAGGTGAGACAGAGAGAGATGTAGCTGGTGGTTAGGCCTGAGTGGGAGTGTTGGGCATGGGAAGGGGTTTATCAATTGGATTGCATGGGTGGAGGGACTAGATTTGATTGGGCCAGGGAGTGGGGTCTAATGGAGGTATTTGGTTTGGATAGGTCAGAATTGGATTTGGACTGGGTCTGGTGGAGAGAGGGAGTTGGGCTTGGATTGGGTCTTGATGGGAATCAGGTTTTGACCTGGAAAGAATTGGGTTTTGATTGGGCTTTGGATCGGCCAGGGGTTTGGGTTGCCAGTTTGCTTGGGTAGGCGCTTCGACGCTCAACATCTCATAGGCACTCGCCGAAGTGGGGCGTTTGGGTTTCTCAGGCTGGCCCATGAGGATGCATGGGACATTCAATGACTCAACTAAGGCGCTTGGCTAGGCATCACCCGATTGAAGCAGCCTTGAACATGGTGCTCCCCTCGCTTTGCCCGAGTGCAGAGGCAAGTGCCCAAGTACCTTTTGGCATCACTGTTTTTAGTGCAGGGGTATATTGCTGCACGTGCATCAGGATCAGAAATGGTGGATCTGAACCATAGAATGTTACTTGCACATCACCCTTTAGCTTATAGTGGAGAGGTTCTCATACAGGAAGGTGCTCCTTAAGGCCTGGTCCAGTAACATGCTAATGTTGTTGTTGTATGGTTTCCATAGAATGTTACTTGCACTTCAGATGTTTTGTATGGTGCTCTTCAAATGAAGTAATAAACACAAGCATATATATATATATATATATATATATATATATATATACGTATATATACATACATATATACGTACATATACATACATATATACATTTATATATGTATATATGTGTGTGTGTCTCTACATGTATATATGTGTATGTATACACACACACACACACATATATATATATATATGTATGTATATATATATATGTATGTATATATATATATGTCTCTACATGTATGCATGTATGTGTGTGTGTATTCTTCATTCTTACATAATATTCTCAGCATGTCATTCAAACATCAATTTAAAAACCATGTGCAGACTATTTGATACATTTGTTGAACAAACATTTTTTGATAGATATGATGTATATCCAGTATAAAATATTGATCTTTATCAAACTAAATGGTCAAGTATTGATCTTTGGCTAGGCTGGTGTTGTGTCTACTTGATTGCTTAAGTTTCTATTTTTGTTTATGCAGTAAAGTTTACACGTACTTGTGTATACATGTGTGTGTCTCGATGAAAAATTTTGGTTATATTCACATGATTAACTTGTTATTTTACTTTTTCTAGCATTCTGAATCAGTTTTATTCATTTTGTTTGATTCTACAATTTGACCTGTTGTTGATCTTTATTGCAGCATCATTATGAGACCTCCATGTTACACTGATTTACCATAATCTGCTTTTCTTCTTCCATTTTATTCCTTTATGATTAAATTGGTCAAGTTTTTAAAATTTCTCACATGCTTAAAGTGGGCATTGTTTCCTGGCTTGTTCATTGATTCATATTGAAATTATATCTATCTCTTGATATGATCATCTAATGTTGGGACTGTACGGCTTCTTGGTGTTGTATATGTTCTGCTATACATGTATTATGCTGTGTTTGCTGTGTGATACTTGACATTACATTCTTATGTTTGTAAACTAATCACACTGCTAATGTTGGTTTAGTTATGAAAGAATGAAAACACTGATTTTTTTGTTTAAGTTTAAAACTAATGTTAGTTTTATATGTCAACTACTCAGGTTCTTCTACTGCAGACTGGGCACAGGAGGCTGATTTTCCAAGCTGGATTGATCAGGAAATATTAGATGCTGAAGATGTTCAGGAAGGCAAAAGGTGGTGGTCACAACCAGATGCCACTTTGTCTCAGTTTTCTGAACTAAAACCATTGTACAGAACATCCTCCTACCCTCAGCAACAACAGCAAGAACACTCAAGTGAACTAAATCCTGTACCCAAGTCATCTTTTACTTCGTATCCTCCACCTGGTGGACAATGTTATCCTTCGTTCAACCTCACACGTCATTCAAGCTTGCCATCTGTTACTGCTGCATTGCAGATACCTGCTCCATCCCCTTATTCTGGTCCTCAACATCACATGGGAGGATTATCTCATGGGCTTCACTATGGTGTAAATTCACAGTTTACACCTCACGGCATTTCATCAATCAACATTCCAAGGAACCATTGGTTGAATCAAACTAGCCTTTATTCACGGGAACATCCCAGCCAGTTGTCTAACTTGTTGCAGCAACAGTTACCTCTACCCAATGGTTTAATTCCTTCACGGATATTGTCACAGCAGCAACATCAGAGATTACAGCAGGTCCAGCCATCTCTCACCCATTTCCTGCACTTGCAACCTAATATATTCAGCCTCCATAACCCCCCACCTCGAAAAATGAAAAAATTTGATGCAGTCATTGGCATGTCTAATTCGAGAGACCATAGATCGAAATCATCTCATAGGGGAAGACAGAATATATGGTTGTCTCAACAATCTTCTGAAACTGGCAGCCTGAAGACTGACAGCAGTTGTCAATTTAGATCAAAGTACATGTCAGCCGAAGAGATAGGAAGTATTTTGAGGATGCAGCATTCAGCAACTCATATCACTGATCCTTATGTAGATGACTATTACTATCAAGCTTGTCTTGCAAAAAAGTCAGCTGGTTCAAGACTGAAGCACAACTTCTGTCCAACAGCAATAAAGGATCCTCCATCACGGTCACGTGGTAGTAATGAATCACATGCATATTTTCAGGTCGATGCACTTGGGCGGGTTCAATTCTCTTCAATACGTAGGCCTCACCCTCTCCTTGAGGTTGATATGCCATCTTCATCAGGTGATGATCGGAAGTCTTCTATAAAGCCCCTTGAACAAGAGACAATGTTGGCTGCTAGAATCACCACTGAAGATTGTATTAGCCTTCTTCTTGATGTAGATGATATTGATCGGGTGTTACAGGTTAACCAACCACAAGATGGTGGGTTGCAACTGAAGCGCAGAAGGCAAGTTCTGATTGAAGTGATTGCTGCATCACTTCAGCTTGTTGATCCCCTTGGCCCTGGTAAAGCTGATCATTCAGTAGGTTTTGCCCCAAAGGATGACCTTGTTTTCCTACGTATAGTTACTCTTCCTAAGGGCCGGAAGCTCCTATGTCGCTATCTTCACCTTCTAATCCCTGGAAGTCATCTTACTCGGGTAGTCTGCATGGCCATTTTCCGCCACCTTAGATTTTTATTCGGTGGTTTACCTTCAGACTCCAGTGCAGCAGAAACAACAACCAATCTGGCCAAGGCTGTGTCTTTATGTGCGTGCAATATGGAACTTAGTGCACTCAGTGCTTGCCTGGCTGCAGTGGTCTGCTCATCTGAACAACCACCTCTTCGCCCTCTTGGAAGTTCAGCTGGTGATGGAGCTAGCATAATTATAAAGTCTGTTCTGGATCGAGCAACAGATCTTCTGACAGACCCTCATGCTGCAAACAATTATACTGTCTCTAGTCGAACTTTATGGCAGGCATCGTTCGATGCTTTCTTTGGGCTTCTTACTAAGTACTGTCTTAGTAAATATGACAGTATAATGCAAATGTTACTCATGCAGGCACCAAGCACTGCAGTTGTGGGATCTGAGGCAACCAGAGCTATTAGCAGGGAGATGCCGGTTGAGTTGTTGCATGCAAGTCTTCCTCACACAAATGACCACCAGCGTAAGGTGTTACTTGATTTTGCTCAGAGATCCATGCCTGTTGTTCGTGTTAGTACTCATGGAGGTAATAGCAGGCCTGAAAGTTCTGAATCAGTTCCTGGTTGATGCTCGTAAAGATAAATTAAATGTCTTCAAATAGCACTTATGTGATTTCATCTCTACATTATTTCTTTTCAGTATCAAACCATATACATACTCCTTGATTACCTGAAGCATGCTGTTTTTTTTTCCTTTCTGAACATGCTGGTAGCTTATGATACCTACAACTGTAGATTTCTGATAAAACTTCAGTCTTTTCACTCTCTTTTCTGTGGCAATTCCATCTTCTATCTTGGAAACAGAATAGTGTCAGCATATTTGTAAGTATGTTGTCGATGTTGCAACTGGATCAGAACATTTGTTGGATTTGCACCTGCTTTTTCTTCCAGGGAGCTAGATTTTGATGCTATCTTGGTTCTCCATGCCATTTTAATGAGGATAACTCCTTAGCTTAAAGGATTTGTGGATGCCTCTCGTGTGTTACAGATTCCTGGTCCTCACACGACGAGCTGCGAGGTTCTCTCTCTTCTGTAATCTTGTGGGTCGAGCCTTCAAGGCCGTGCAGATGCCACTTCATATTTATAAGAAAGCACCACATGCTACTTGCAAATGGTGGTAATGGTTCTATTTTAGTGTTCAAAAGTTTGTCTTTGTTCATAATCTTGGTGGCAAAAGTGTACCATAAATCTTCCATGGAGATTTCTAGATCAATCAACCGAGTAACATTCTCTATTTATTTGTTGCATTGATAAAAGGCCTTTCTGTGGCTGTTCCTGTTGGATTCTTTTCATGACCTTGGAATCACGGAGAACATTACATTTGCCGAGAACACGCGAGCTCTTTAGCATCGCTCTCAACTGTTTTTGTTTGCTGTATGGGTCAATTATATCTTTCTTTGATGAGCACGGCACTCGTGTTTCTGTTCTTTTCTTGTATGGGTCATTTCCGACACTTATGAAGCTTTCATGTTCTATCAGCTTATGCAGTATCTGCTCGTTGCATTGCCTGTGATGGTTACTCTTTGCAGTGGAAGCATAATGAAATTAGTATGTTCGGAAGTGAAATCGGAGAATTTTTGCCTCACCGATACATATTAATGGCATACAAAGATTCACCACATGAGCAGGTCGTGGTGGTCTTCCAAACTCCTGCACAAACACACAGCAGAGGTAGTCTTCCAAATCTCTTCATTTAGGAGTGCATGACACAGAATTTTGTTTCTCATTAAAGTTTATTAGAGGGAGATTGATGCTGAGATATTTCTTCCGAAGGATTGGTAAAAAAGATTATTAAAAGTTTCAGCAAAACAAGTGTTTTTTAAAACCTTCAAATTGCTAACATTGTGAAACGCAGGAAACAGTGTTTTCCAAAACACCAGTGCTTCTTGTACTCGCTGCACTTGACACCCGACTCACCCAACCCCGGAGACAGAGCGACTTATGTTGGCCCCACGCCGTCTCGCTAATCGCTAGGAGGGTTACTGTTGGGGTCGCAGAGGATATAAGTAGAAAAGGTATCTCTTTCAAAAGGCTGTTCCCAGCATAGGTTTCGTCGCCCCGAGCTCTCAAATTCCCCTAAATAACTTCCATGCCAAGCGATTAAACACGAGTTATTCCGATCATTAGCCGTTCCATGTTGATCGAACGAACTAAACGCATTCGGACATATCCGCAATTTGCCTCCACAAGAAGCCTATTTATGGAATTACAGTTCGATTTCACCAAAGATTTAAATGATCAAGAACGGAGCCTTCTTTCTTGTTCGATCAATTTCGGAGCTCAATCGGCGAAAATGTTTCAGAAATCGCTCGCCAGCCCTTTCGCCCCGCCGATTCCGATCGGTTCCCTCAAGCCTTGGTCGAAGAGCTCCCGGAATTTGAACGTCGTTGTTCGATCTGAAGCGGTGGATGCTTCGAACAGGGCGGATCCGAAACCTAATCCGGCGCCGTCGAAGCTGTTCGAATCGTCGTCGTCGGCGGCGGCGGGGCCGTACCCGGGCGGAATGGGGCTGCACACCGGCCGGGATCCGACGGTGAGGAAGCCCGAGTGGCTGCGGCAGAGGGCGCCGCATGGGGAGAAGTACGCGAGGCTGCAGGAGTCGCTTGCGGAGTTGAAGCTGAACACCGTCTGCGTGGAGGCGCAGTGCCCCAACATTGGAGAGGTCCAAGTTTTGACGTAAACTACGCGAATTAGTCTTTTCAAGCAATCAATAATTTCATGCCTAGAAATTCAATCCGTGCATTTCGTGCTTAAATATGTTGAAATTGTTAGTTCTAAGATCATTTAACCCTCGACTTGCATGTAGTAGTCAGATCTTTAAACTGCTAAAGACTGCCTGTCGTTGAAAAGTAGGGCTTATCGATGACAGCATAATATGGCTTATTTATAGAAGTGGCTTCAAAGATATATCCTATTGTAATGCTACATTGGTAGTACACTCTTTTCATATGTTATGTTGGAGACATATATTTCTCTAGTATACTTGCACTGTGTACTACTTGACTCATCAAAGATCGGTGTTCTAACTGCAGTGTTGGAATGGAGGGGGAGGAGCAGGCGGCGAAGGGGATGGTATCGCAACTGCAACGATTATGCTTCTAGGGGATACCTGCACCCGTGGCTGTAGATTTTGTGCAGTGAAAACCAGCAGGAACCCGGCACCACCGGATCCTATGGAGCCCCAGAACACAGCTAAGGCAATTGCAAGCTGGGGGTAGGCATTTTCTGTTTCTGTCAAAGTTGTAGGAAGTGCTTGATACTTTTAGATCTTGATCTTGTTGCGAACTATTATGTTTAGATCTCTTATATCTTACTTTGTGGATTGTAGAATTGTAGACTTCAATTATCATGCACAAAGGCTCATGGACCTTCTATTTGTACATGTTTGGCAGGGTGGACTATGTTGTGCTTACAAGTGTAGATCGTGATGACCTACCTGATGGCGGAAGTGGCCATTTTGCTCAGACAGTCAAAGCTTTGAAGGTTCATGGTTTATCTTTTTGTTAAGCTTTTGTAGTTTCTTTATATTCAGCTTTATTTACTGCTAAGTTTGTTATACCTGTACCTTATGATTATGGACATCAATGAGGTAAATCCTTTTTTCTTTTATTCATTACGAACTCACTAGGTTATGACATTGTTTGTGTTGCAGAAGCTTAAACCCGATATTTTGATCGAATGTCTAACTTCTGATTTTCGAGGAGATCTTGAGGCTGTCTCACTGTTGGCAGATTCTGGCCTAGATGTATTTGCCCACAACATTGAGACCGTGAGGCGGTTGCAAAGAATTGTTAGAGATCCTCGGGCAGGGTAAGAAGCATATATTGAGAGTCATCTATTCAACACTGAAGTTCAATTTTTCCTTCATATATTGTGCAATGAATAGCTCAAAAGTTAACCGCATAGGTAAGAAAGCTCTTCCAATCTCACTTTGCTTCACATAACTCGCAATAATGACACTGCTTATGTGAATAAGGCTGGTGACTATTCTACTTTAGAACATCCCTAAGCACAACCAAAGCAAAATTACAAATTACATCAGTACTTCTTTATGATCTTTGAAATAACCTACTCTTTCAATGAGAAGCTTTTCCCAGCACTAGTATCCATTCAAGGCATACTAATTTGAAGGAGAAACAGTCCACAGTTTTGTCGCATGTGTGAGTACATGCATGTTCTGATCGCATTAGCTTTTTTCTGTTTGGCAGGTACGAGCAGAGTTTAAATGTCCTGAAGCATGCAAAGCTATGCCAGGATGGGATGGTTACAAAGTCTTCTATCATGCTAGGTCTTGGAGAGTCAGATGAGGAGGTGAAGGAAGCAATGGCTGATTTAAGGGCCATTGGTGTTGATATTCTTACATTGGGGCAGTACTTGCAGGTTAGACAGTAGTAGCATTTTGGAATTTTTTTTCTTTTTTGTTGACATTTATGGTTCTGAGATATTTCACAGCCGACACCGCTACACCTAACGGTCAAAGAGTATGTGACGCCTGAGAAGTTTGCTTTCTGGAATGAATATGGAGAATCTGCTGGTTTCCGTTATGTTGCTAGTGGACCACTGGTAATTATGTTTGGTCTTCTCTCTCAATGAGTTCGTTTAGTGTCATTTGGGAATTTATGTTGCACTTAGTAAATGAGCAATGTAGTTATATTCCTGCTTTTCTTTGATTATTTGATGATATCATATTATGCTGGTTTAGCTTAGCCCAAAAGTTTCATCTTGTAACACTAACTAAAAACAGATGTTCACCGTTCGAGAAACACTCACAGGTGCCTGGTAAAGTCCTCGAGTAATCATGCATTGATTTATGATGTTGACCACATATGATGTTATAAGTTCTTTCATGAGTACAAGGATCAGAACATGGTACAAGGATCACACTGTTTGACATAAAATACACCAGATTCAAATCCTTTGTTTTCTCCTCTTTTACCAACTCAGATAAGATGGCATTCAGACCCCCTTACAATTTGAATGCAAATCCAGATAATTCTTTAACTCAGCACACTGAGTTAGTTTATGTGCTCTTATAGGTTGATTGTGGAATCATTCTACTAGTCTCTTGTAAAGCAGTGTACTATCTTTTTCTTGGTAATTCACACTCCTTTTTGTGTTTGATGGTATTTTAGGTTCGGTCTTCCTACAGAGCAGGGGAGCTATACGTTCAGAAATTGCTGAGAGGAGATTCTACATTGGCCAGTAGAAATTGCTGAGCAGGGGAGCTATACGTTCAGTACAGTTGTTAGTTCTAATCGTGTCTGTTTGGTTTCAATTTTTTTGACTGTGATGACAATTTATTTCAAAAGTAAAATAACTACTGTTATTTCATACTAATTATGGAGGAGTTATTTGACCTATTGTTTTAGCTGGCAGTATAGTTAGAAACTTTCAAGTTTATTTAGAAACAATAATCCTTGTGAAGAATACCTCCTGTTTCTCAGTAATACTATTCAAAAGAAAAGATTTATCATTTGTGTGGGTAGCAGCATTTGTATCATTTTTGCAATTTCATTTTAAAGTAAAATTGATACCAAAACACTGGAAAAAATTCATCTAAAATGACAATTGAATTTAAAGCATAGACTTTAATAAAAAAAAATCTGGTATTTATTACATCACATTCATCAACAAATGGGAACAAATGAAAGGAACATGAAAAAAATGTGGCTCTAATAAAATCATGACTCAGTACACCAAACAATTTGAAAGAAACCAACAACATGAGTTTCCTTTTGCCTTTTTCTGATAGATCTCGTTAAGCAAATATATCACAGACAAAGGCCCTCACTTTAAGAAAAATAATTATAAAGACAAAAAAGCCTCTGAGTACTTCTATTGCAAAATTCCATTGCATGTCCAGCTTTGTCCATACCTATAGACGTACCTAAATAGCAAACTTGTGTAGAAGCAAATCAAATAGGGGGAACGTATAGAAGGTGGTGTTCCATCGATCCTGCCTGCATGCAACTGACAGCAAATATCAGTTCCTAGTGCAAAACACTTTCTATATGTGTAGAAAGCAAATGCTTGAATCCAGTGTTGATTACAAACAAAGACTCAACAGGCCAGTAGAAATTCTCTACCTGGTTTCCCACTTGTTTAAGAGAGTATGAGAAGTCTGTAACTTTGAGAACTAATTTCAGCAATCTGCAGTGACATACAGTATAACTGAAGCTTTATGTCATATATAAGCATGGAGGCAAGAGAGACGGCTCAAGGATTCCCATACCTAACAAAATACAGAAAATATAGTGTTCCATTGTCTGTGATAATACTGAACAAGGGATTCTGCAGAGTGGTCTTCGAGTAGTTTAGATACTCCAGAATCAGTAATCATCAAGAAAGCCTACTACTTTATCCATTGCATTCCTGAACAGAACAACCCTCTCATCAGTAATCAGTAGGTCTTCGTCTAACTTGCCTCCACAAACTGTACCATTACAGTTAGCAAGCACTTTTGAATAATTATCGTCACCAGCACCACACACAGCTCTTACCTTAAATGAATCCTCAGCAGTTCGTGTGTCCTCTTCGGTAACTACAAGAGATGCTATGCCATTTTTGAATAATTAATTTAGTCAAACTACAAGAGATGCTATATCAGTAAACCGAACATTTAATAAAGATTTGATCCTCCTTACCTTCAGGTTTTCTTACTTAGGTCACTAATGCTCTCGGTAGCATGAGTATTAACCTCTGTACTCAGTGATAAATGTACATCAGAAGGAACACATTCAGTAAAAGCATTGACCATGCCAAGTGCTGTAAGATTTTCCTCAAGAGATCTTTCTGCTTCAGCTTTAGACATCTGCGGCTAATTATCACTGTAAATTTCCAAAAAGAAATTAGGAGGCACAAATAACATAACAATATAGCAGAATCCTGAGTCTCTTACTCCATAAGCCTTGAATCTTTCTTCCTTATTCCTTCTATATAATCATTCTCAGAATTATACAAAATCACAGTGGTAGAGAAATAATCAGCATTAACTACTTCAGCTGAATAATTCAGTGTGCCATCTGCTACAGAATTTTCATGAAATGAGCTTCTGGATCTAACCCCTGGCTTTTTAATGTATTAACTCTGCAGCATCGACGGAGTGACATATTAATAAGGAGCAAAATGTTAGAGAATAACATGCCAAGAATAATTAGTCAGTAGAACCTTGCTATATTCCTTTGCCTTCTGAAGTTCCTAGCGGAAGTGTTATTCATATATAAGGCAAGGGGTGAATCATCAGAAGCTATATCAACTGAAAATTTTGTTGGGCCATCTGCTGTTGAATTCTCCTCAATAGGAAATCTGGACTTGATCCACATGTTCTGTTCATTTTTACTGTGAAAAAAGACCGTTTAACAGATACAGTCAGCATACGTTTAAAGATGATACATTCCACTCTGCTACCTCAATGCTCAGTATCACCTCAACCTTTTATCCATTGCCTTGCCGATGTTCATACTTTCTGTAGCTTTCGAATTTATAGCAACTGCAAGTGACATATCTGCTGGAGCTACAACAGAAGGTGTGTTTGTCATGCAATCCTCTGTTGAATTCTCCTTAAGATGTATTCTGGATTTAACTCTTGGATTTCTTGGTCTATTATCCCTGAAATATTGATAAAGAAACAAAAGACAGATACAAATTATAAGGATATAGAATAATTTGAATACAAAAGCACAATCTTATATAAAATATGATCATAAAATCTAGTGTCTTAATCATACCTCAATCTTTTATTCCCTGACCTGCTAATGCCCAGACTACTGGTAGGATTCGATTCTATGCTTGGTGGAAGAGCCAGGTCATCAGTACAACTATTTGTCTCCTGATCCTCCATTGAAACTCTTCTGGGCTTCTTTCTGGACTTATTTGGTTGATTCTCACTGTCCAGTTGGTCATAAAAGAAAACTAAATATTAAAATAATAACCTAATCAGATCATAATATTTTCAAGGTGTATATATGCAAACTCTTCAAGGCTTAATACACATATATAATTAAGAACTAAGAACAAGGGAATGAAGACAGAATAACCCAAAGAAAACCACTGTATGTCCAAAGGACAGTACCTTTGCTTTTTCTTCCTAACTTTTGCACCAACAATTTTGTCAAACATAGTATTAGAATTAATGAGTGGTGTAAAGTCATTTGGACCTATTGCTGGTCGCTCACTTTCTCGGTCTACAAAGTTAGATATAAGTGCAGTCTTCTTTATCTGTGCTGCAGCTTGAAGCGAAATCAATTCTCCTGGAAGCAGAATCTTCCATCGTCTGTATACCCAGAATTTAAAGTATTATCTTTGAGTCACAAGAAAATCAGGTACTATAGAATCACAAGAAGCCATGAGTCAGAAGACTCAGAACATAAAACATCATTTCAAGCAACAGAGGTCTTTGAAGGTGAAATAGTAGGAATGCATCATGATCATACCTCCTACATTGGTTATCAGTGCGTGGTGGAATGCAGGCAGCAATTTTCGACCAACAATTTCCATGCATCGTTATTGCATCCAACAGCTTGGCATCCTCTTCTGCAGTCCATGGTTTTAAATTTAGGGTTGGATCCAAACAGTTATGCCACCTGTCACCGGAGAGAGCAACTTGGAATCAAACAGACATTATAGATTAGTCTTATCTGGAGGTAAAGAAAATTATGCTGCTACCTTTCTCGACACTGAACTTGTGTGCGACCAGGGGCAAACCGAGCTATCTTGTTCCAGTTTTTGGCCCCAAAAAGCATCGCTGCTACTTTCAGCCGTTTATCTTCGTCCACAGACCATCTTCCCACTTTCTTCCTCTCGGGGTTAAGAGTTTTGTTCCACCTGCAACAGAGAGGTCATAGGTTTCATGTTACGGGAAGGATATACTAGACTCGATGTTCACAATTTCATATACTGGAACTATACCAGTCAGGGTTCAGACTAGTTCTACAATGGTCCATACCAGTGTACCAAGTGTTGGTATGCCGGTACATGCCGAGTTTCAGAAAAAAACCTTGGAAAACTGAAAAAACAAAAAGCAAAATATCCAGTACAGGGCCTGTACCATCCTGTACTGGGCATACTGCATGGTACTGGTCCTGTACTAGATGGTACAAGACATGCATTGGGTGTACCATCCGGTTTACCCTGGTCTCCATACTGGTAGGCTGTCATACCAGTAAATACTATCCGTACCATACTGTACCAGGCAGTATTACAAACCTTGATTACACCAACTACAATCTGTATGACCATCTAGTCCACAAATGAATATATAACAATTCCTAGAAAATAACATATCCAAGAAGTGTCACTGGAAACATAACCCCTGAATTCAAATAGCTATTACCCTTCATAAATCTCAATGTCCAAAAAGGAAGTATATAACCAATTAATGGTAATCCAACTAGTTAGCATATCATACTACTAGAAAGTTGCATCCATTAGTAGTTATCGAACTCAAACTCCCCAGGCTGTCACTACTGCATTTACTAGAAAATCATATATTTACTTATGACAGTTGTGTCATCAAAAGCCCATAACAAAGCATTAATGCCAAATGGCAAATACTATCACAATTAAACAACTGCATGAAGTTCGACAAGGCTATATAAAAACTCTTTGAGTGTACTATCATGATATCATCAATTGGAAAACAAAAGCCTTTTTTATTGCATATGCATAGCATGGTTCCTAGGATGGTGTACTAATAAATAGTAGTATCTTATTTATGCCAATATTTTGTACAATTAACATAAAAGAACTGCAGCTCATCTGATACATGATAGATCAATTTCTTCAACTTAAGTTATTCTATAGTATTGAGTTACAATCCAATCAGGAGAACTAAGGCCTCAATCCTGTCACTTCAAAATCAATCATGGAGGCTACAAAGTTGAAGATCATTCAAAATTATCTACTATGTAAAAACAAGAGATAATTTAAAAAAATTAAAGATTTAGATAAAATTTGTGTGCCCAACAAACTAAAACAAAATGAATGCAATAAAAAGCATTTATGCATAGAAGTACCAACCAAACTACTTCAACAATCATCAAAACGCTTGACACTGATAGACACTGTTATATGACTACATACAAGAAGTTTACTTGATCTGATACTTTTATATTATTGATCAAATAAAAACATATTCTATGTCATTGATATTGCTGAATTTTTTATCCATTTGTTATGCATAGATAAGAATGTTTTGCAAGCATAATTTTTCATTTGTGGACTTAGGAACCTAGGCTGCTCCTTTGTCTGTACCTAGATACAACTGTCCGTTGGTCATTGTTCTTCCAACAAATTAACTAATTAATCCGAGAAATCAACAAAGAAAGCACTTAGAAATGACTTACCTATTAGAACACTGAGGACCTACACGGCCTTCTAGACAAGAAGCGACCATCTGCCAGTTATCGCCATAGTACTCCACAGCCACACGAAGCTTTGCATCTTCATCTTCTGTCCAGTCCTTATTCAGAATATGAGGATTAAGGCTCCGTTGGTAACGTACTAAGCATTGGAATGGTGTTCTATGTGTACCCAATGTGATTGAAATATCTATCCAATTGTAAATGCCCCTTTCTTGAACGATAAACAGAAGCTTCTTATCCTCCATTACTGTCCAAGGACTGTGATTAATCATGGGATCTTCACAGTTCAACCACCTGAAGAAAAGATAAAATAAAGATTAGATGTGCCTTCAACTGTGAAAATGATGAGGCAGAGAAATAAAATTGGCACAACCATGCAAAAAACCATCTGTATAATAAAATACATATTAGAGCGGTGGTTTTGTTACAGACCAAAGAAATTCATATTCAAACGTGACATACAAAGAAGTCTAATGAAACATTTATCGGCTCTTCATGAGATCTTCACAGTTCAACCACCTGAAGAAAACATGAAATGAATGCAAAGATTAAAAGTGCCATCACCCTTGAGAACGATGAGGCAATTTGGAGAAATAAAATTAGCATACCCACTAAAAAAAATATCTGCATAATAAGACACATTAGAATAGTAAACTAGTTACAGATCAAAGAAATAAATATTCAAATGCAACATACAAAGAAGTCTAACTAAACAATTATTGGCTCAATTTAGCTTCATGTAGCAACCATCCAAACTCCTAAATACAGCTTCTTAGCAAGATTGACACATTGTGGAAGTTTACAGTGCCAAATTCTAAGAAAGGAAGCAAAATTATACAGGCTGGCTAGAATCAAAGTGATACACATGCCTCTAACTTTCATAGAGATTGGCTGCATACTAATAATCACTTAACTAATTTATAACTACACTAGTGAACAATGTTGTCATAATTAAAAGCTAATACCACAAGCATCAGTACTTAATGACATGTCTATCTTAGTGGATAAACATTGCTGCAAAGGAAAGGGCTTTAGAAAAGCTGTACATCAATCTTATTGTCAAACAATGCACTGGACAAAGTCACATGGTACTTTATTCATGCATCAGACCATCCTCATCAGATTTCAAGATCAGGCCAGACCTACTCCAGTGCATAACACTTAGACATGCATATGCAGGAGAGAACACAACTATGAAGTAAAAAACCACAATTTAAACGATTAGGCTTCTCCACCAACCTTAAGTAATAAGTAATTGATATTCCCGTCACTCTCACATTGAGTCAGTTCCAATATGGAACAGTCTATTTGGATCCAGATCAACCACTCATAAAGAAAATCCTAATTCCTCAGGCAAAATATCAAATAGTTGGGAAATGACCAATATTGATAAAAAAAAGTTGCAAGAATTAGCTGATTTTAGATAATAAGATTATTCCAGCGATCCAGAGTAGATTTCAGCCAAATCTGGCATAGATTCTTTATCATCCAACATAGTGTTATTGTAGCCATCCATCGAATTAAGAAATAGAGAATAAAATGGTAAAGAAGATAAGTGAGAGAAGAAGCAGAAGGGGAAAGAGAAAGAAAGAGGAGGTGGACATGGGTGATCGAAGGAGGAAGGGGTGACTGGAAGAGGGGATTAGCTGAGGATTTACTTTGTTGCCCACTTTGTTGTTCAAACTACTTTCTGTTTGCTCGCAACTACATGCTGCCTGCTTGCTGCCAATGCCACCCATTCACTACCCTTCTTGCTTTGGGCTTAAGGAGCAACCTAAAGCTTGTGGATTTTTTCTTCTCATTTTTTATATGAAAACTGCTACATACTTTATAATTATATAAAAGGTTTTAAATTTTGGTCTGATACCAATCTCAACAACTAGTTGAACTTGTAAATTAATGCAGGTCATTGAATTTCGTATTGTTACTCAGACTCTAATGGTGGAATGTATTGGGAGAAGGAAATTGGAGAATGGCAAAATCAACTACGGTAAGTATTTCCAGGTTAGATTGTCTGATAAATTGGCAAAAGCCTGTCTCGTCATAGCCTATATCAGGACATATTCAAACGGATTGTAAAGAAAAGCAACATTTGAACGTACAAGGGTAAACAATGCAAGTAAATTGAACCATTAATAAGCAAATAATATACGACGGATAAGCATTAGAATGTATAAATGATGCTAATATACTGAAATATAGAATACCTCATTTTAAGTAAAATTATACCTTGCTTCACATTCTGCACCAGCACGGCCCATGGCATACATTGAAGCCAACCGATTCCAATTTACTAATAGTATGAAAGATCTAATTTTTTCAGGTGTGAACTCAAGATCACTGAGTGTTATTGCAGACATTGAATTTGAATCTGTGATGCCCTCTGCGTCACTGCATGTGAGATAAAAATTATTAGAAAAAGTTAAAATGCCTCAAAAACGAAGTTAAAGAATTTTTTTCCAGTAACCTCAACCCGCAGAATACTTTGGTTGAAAGCCTTCGTGTAGATTTAAGGTCATCAGAGCAAATACAGAAAATAAACTAGGAAGAAAGGTAACCTCAAAGTAAATACATACCTTTCCATATTCATTGAGTCCAAAATCAGCATCTCTTGGTACTGTTGCTTTATTCCCTTCACAAGATTTTCTTTCTCGATGTTTGACCATGGCTGCTTACTAAGTGAGATGGGAAATCTTTTAAGTACCATTTTATACTTTGAAACATGGGAGTTCTCATTTGGACCAATATATGAGGCAGGAACCTTCTTCAAAGTCGTCTGCATCCAGACATACTTGTCAGCCAATGGAAATTTATTTCTAAAACAAACTAAAGGCAATAACAGTTTACAAGAAGAAAACAAGTAGCAACTAGAGAAAGAAAGAACTGATAGCATGTCTGACATCATCCATGAGGGTTCAACAAGTATATGTTAGTGTAATAAAAAACATGATGGTAATAAAATTGTATATAAGAAATTTATTAGTGGCACCCAGCACCACATCTTTATGGAAGTTGTAATAATTATGTTCATAAATACAGAATCAATAAAAAGACAACTAAGATAGATGCAAGATAATCAATGACAATATAATCTAGTTATGTCTAGTCTGCTTAAGACTTCCAAGTGGTGCTTCATATATTTACAACACCATACAAAAAAAATAATTATAATCATTGTGTTCCTTGGATTGTCTTTTTTTTTTTTACAAAGACAAGCTTATTCATTACTGAATTATTTCACTGTACAAAGGATGCATCATCTAGTCCTTGATGATAAAGAGGAAAGCCTACTGGCATACAGTACAAGAAGAATCACAATCTTTGATCCTCAAACTTATCATAGTTAAACCAAACAAATGCACCATAAATCCTACCGGTACCTATTTTAAACAATGTCTTTGCCAAACTTCTCCCATTATGTAAATTCTGAACCCAAACAAATTATGAATAGACAGCACAACAGTCATATAAAATTCCAACAGGAAGAAAAAAAAAATTTCTAATTCACTGGTGACCTTATCAATCTTATTAACCAACAATGCCTAGTGGTCAATCAGAAGGATAATCCATGGTGGCAAAGTTGCTCACTGTAAGGCTGCAGTTGAGGTTAGAGATTGAAGTAGGACAAGTTCATTATGTGCATATAAATTATATTTTTTTAATTTGAGAATAGAGAAAGAATAATAAAAAGATAATAGACAAAACTATCAGACTCTAGCTCAATGAAAAACTCTCAGGAATGAAATCATACCTCTAAACATCTCACATGTAATCAGTGGAATCACACCTTCAGGAATAAAGATGTGACCTCATACCACTTGCACATACTTATTGTGGAAAAAATAATTATTCATTCATATTCATTTATTCATAAAGCAATTACAATCCCTTTACCCTTTCTATAGGCTCCCCAATTACAAGAAAATAAGAATACAAAATTTAAAAAAATGAATATAAATCAACTACTTTATCCTTCTTCGCAGAAGATAATTTTATAGATTTGATCAGTGGTTTAAATAGGCGCCCGGGCGCTCGGGTGAGGCCAGGCGAGGCCCGAGCACCTTAAGGGTGGACCAGGTAGCGCGCTTCAATGAGGTACCACTTGAGCACTCACTTGAACCCAGGCGCTTTGAGCAAGCACCCGATTCAAATGAAGTAGTAGCTAGTTGGTTTGATTGAACCAACTAGCTTCTTACCCGCAAAAGCGATGCCTCACACCCTCGCGCGACCTCGAGACATCAACCCTAGTGCAGCTTTTGCCTTTGCTACCGACGCTTTCCGCCATTGCCTCCACCACAAACATAGCAGACCGAGGCTTTCTCTGTCGTCGACGGACGTGTTCGGCAGCCTAACCTTTGTCCGCAGCTTCCTTATGCCGTCGTTGTTTCCGTGTACAGCTCCTTCCACCGTCGAGGGAGAGGACTACAGTTTCCTCTGCCATTAACAGACACCTCTGAAGTTTCCTTCGCCCATATCATCGTCGTTCGCAGCTTTCGCTGCTGCCGTCCTGTCACGGACTTAGCTGGTTTTGCCTAAGTCGTGCGGCACCCTTGCGTGTCCGTCCGCAAAGGTCAGCCTTCCCGAAACCTCCCATTGGTCCCTTAGGACCTACAAAAGAGAAAACGGGTTAGAGAAAACGCCTCGCTCGGGATCCACAAGCAAACATCTCCGAAAACACTTCATTGACAATGCAAATTACAAATAGACTTTACAAGCTCAGAATAGTTGCACAACAAAGGGTAAACTGGTCCATTACAGACCGAATTCTCTCACTAGTGTCCACATGACACAATCTTTATTTACAAGCCTAAAACGGCCATCAAGCCCACTTAAACGAGGCTGTTCTGCCTTCGACCGTCCCGCTACATGCTGTGCAAAGCATGAACAAACAGAAAGACACGGACATACACAAGTATTGCATCAAACATCCTGTTTAGAACTTTGTCCGTGACAACCCGGGGGGTTCCAGGGTGCTGAGATGGCTGACGTTTTGCTCCGCTCACCTCCGTCACCGCAGCACGCCAGAACAGCCCAAAAACAGGCCAAAACAGCCCAAAAACGGGCCAAAACAGGCCATTTTTGGCCGCGCGAGCGAGCAGCGAGCGGCGGACGAAGAGCGAAGCATGGGACAGCACCTTCCCTGCTATACGAAAGCCCCATCCAGCCCTGTGCCACCCGGGGGGTTCCAGGGTGCTGAGATGGCCGACGTTTTGCTCCGCTCACCTCCGTCACCGCAGCACGCCAGAACAGCCCAAAAACAGGCCAAAACAGCCCAAAAACGGGCCAAAACAGGCCATTTTTGGCCGCGCGAGCGAGCAGCGAGCGGCGGACGAAGAGCGAAGCATGGGGCAGCACCTTCCCTGCCATA
>LVTN01000724.1:76711-86711 GCA_001649415.1 Musa itinerans | reverse complement strand
CCCGACAATCATGGGCTTGTTTGCACTCAGCTCATTAATCATACATACATAAAATTCAACTTCAGATTTGGCTCTTTATTGTTGTGAACTGGCCAAGCCTGAGCTGGGCCTAAGCTTGAAAACATGCTATTTATGAAAGCAAAAAATTTTCCTAGCACTGCATGCATACATGCAGTAGGTGTACAGAAAGGTCCCCATATATAATCTATGAGCATGTAAAGGCTATAGTTACATGTTACAGAAATACAATCAAGGGATGTATACCAAACATGTATTTCAAAATGTAGAACTGCCAGATAAGATCTCTACCTTTGATGACTTTTCAGATGTGGGCCTCTTCAAAGATATTAACGTGATACGAGGATCCTTCTTTTGATATAAAATATTTGCCACTTTCCTTTTACAGGCAACCTGAAAGTCCATAAGACATTTAATACGTTCCTTCAGTTCTTTATTCTTCTCAATCTTTGCTTCAATTTCTAGTAGCTTCCTCCTAATGAACTTCTGACATGATCTGTTCTTCTTGAGAGAATTAACAAAATTGTGAGCAGACTTGGGAAACTTAGAAGACGTCAAATCCTTAACATTTGAACTCCATGCTTCATGCTCTGGAAAGTGTGGTTCAGCGTGACTGTAGCCATGCTCTTTGCTCAATTCTGTAGATCTATTAGGTGTTTCTGGCCCACATACATCATCATTGACAACCATCTCAGGTTCTTCTAGAATTTTCTCAGGTTTCTCTCTCAGAGGAGCTGCAGGAAATTTGTAACAGAGAGAGAACACGAGTGACATATGTAATAAGAATATAACTAAAAATATCAACTCTAACAACCATAAAGCAGAAAAACAAGTATAAAACTAAGAGAGATAAGGAGAGAATAAGAATAAAAGAGAAAAAAAAGACAATGAAAAGGATCAATGAGAAAGGTTCTTTTTTCATGTAGGTTGGGTGCTCTTGTTTTGCATTCGGTATAACAAAACATGTACTTTAGTAGTAGTGAAGAAATGTGATGGAGAACCATCTAGCCTTAGAAAGGAATTCAGAAAAGTTTATTCTAAGAAAAAAATTATTAAAAAATTCATCTATTAGTTGGTCTAGAAATTCTAAGAGTTGTGTTGAAAATTGTAAAGTCTTTTGATCGGACTCCTTTTGTATTAAGTGTACTCATTTACTATTTAGGTATCCTAGAAGTCACATTTTGGATTTCTAAAAGACATACAGATTCCTTCGGAGATTATATTGGGAATCATTGTCTTTGTTAATTGTACCAAGGCTCCTAAACCCCTATAAATAGTGGAGCTTGTTAATAGATCAAACAATTCAGATTGGAATGACAAGAATTATATCTTCTCTAGTCTCTTACTTTCCTCTCGTATCTCACACTTATCCTTGTTCTTCTTGATATATAGCCAACATACAAAGTAATCCAACATACAAAGTAAACCATAGCATCAGGCAAACGCAAAAATTAATTAATTTTTTTTTTAAATTACCAAGTAATCATAATATAAACAAGGGCGGCGACGCCACATTGCATATTCACCGACAAGAAGATCTAATACAAGTAATCCAGCCACAGAATCGAAAGGGCGGTGACTCTTACCGCTATTGTACTGAGTAAATCTCCGCTGGATGGCTCGAAGGGTTTCGAAATCATCCTCATCATCAAGATCCATCGGCGCGAGAACAGACAGGGGCTTGACCAAGGAAAATGAATCGACGGCTTGGGAGGGCGAAGAGAACCGTTCCTGCAGACGACGAAGGAGGCCTGCATCGTCGCTTCCGGATTCAGAGTCAGAATCCAAGTAGGCACCACCTGCGTCGGCGGGGTCGGCGCCAGTGAGCGCGCAGGCTCGCCGCAGGGCCTCCATATCCGCGTCGAAGGCATCGCCGCCATCGCTCCCAGAGGGGGAAGAGGACGCCATAAAGAGGAGTAGCACGCCGGCAAGCGATCGGAAGAATAGTAATTAGGGTTAGGGTTACGAACCAAGAACCCGATGGCGAGGACCTCCGGTGGAGCGACCAACGATCGCAACGGGAGGCGCCGACTCATGTGAGCGAGGCTTTTGTGGCAACGAGGGTTGGGAATTTAGATTCGGTTCGATCACGGCCAGTAGACCCATTCTATGGCTATTTGTTGAGCCCAAATCCGGCCTATTGGATTAGGCCCAACTTCGGCCCATTAACATAGGCTCCAATCTGGCCCATTGTATTAGGTCCAAACCCGGCTCATCATTATGGAACCAACGACGACTCTCGCTCACCGCCGCCTCCCGCCGGCGTCTCCTCCTCAGGCCGTCCACCTCCTCCAATCCGTAGCCACCTGCCCCTTCTCCTCCTCCTCTTTTTCTAGGGCCGAGGCTGCGCCGTCCAACGAGCAGGCCCCTGCAGCAGTGGCGGAGCAGCTCGGTGGTGCTAGTGCCGAACCGCGTCCTCTGATGGGCTCGACGTCGTCGGACGGAGTAGGTCGGGGAAGGAGAAGAGAGAGCGACGGGCCAGATCGCGGCGCACGTGCCTACCTAAAAGTGGATCCGCTGAATGTTTTCACACAGCAAATAGCTAATCAATTCAAATGTCACCCAATCAATCTTGATAACCCTCTCGTATGTTAACCAGGTATTGGTTGGTGACGA
This sequence comes from Musa itinerans, assembly GCA_001649415.1. Lineage (NCBI taxonomy): Eukaryota > Viridiplantae > Streptophyta > Magnoliopsida > Zingiberales > Musaceae > Musa > Musa itinerans. The sequence continues at coordinate 84,077 of LVTN01000724.1, read as the reverse complement.
AGCACTTCGGGATTTGGATGTGGGAGGCCGTTGCTCTGCATCACCTTCATCCCGAAGCAGTGAGCATGGGAAGAGTTTGATGCGTGAACAGAGAGAGGTACCGAGCCTTAAATCATTACCTGTGTTCCAGCATTCAATTTCTGCAAAGCTCATGAAAAGCTCTTCTTATCCTTAAGATTTTGCTTGAGAGAGAACCTGTAGGGTTATGTCATCCTTTCTTCATTCCATCCCACCCACTGCCAGAAGCAAGCCATGCTTCGTCTCCCATCTGCCGGACTTCCCCACTCTTTCCCTCAACAAGTGTTTTTCTAGGGTCTTAGCATACACTCCCATCACCATACTCCCCAAAGATGCAACCTTTTCGCTTCCCAACCGGAGGAACGGGAAGAACGAGTCAAGAACCAGGGAGCTCAGGCTCCAGGAGGCCTTCGTGCATTTGGAGTACATGGTGGGAAGAGGGCACAGGGCCGACGCCACCCAGGCCTCGAAGCTCTTGCACGATCTTTGTAGATCGAATAAGATTCGGAAGGCCATTCGCGTCATGGAATTGATGGTCAGATCAGGGAGCACTCCTGATTCATCCACATATACTTTTTTAATCAATCAGTTGTGTAAGAGGGGGAATGTTGGGTATGCCATGCAGCTGGTCGATGAAATGCATGAGTATGGTTGCCCGCCGTCTATGTTCACGTACAATTCTTTGGTTAGGGGCCTTTGCATCCATGGGAACTTGCAGCAAAGTTTGTGGCTTTTGGATCGACTAGTGCACAAGGGATTGGTTCCAAATGTGTTTACTTACTCATTCTTGCTAGAAGCAGCATACAAGGAAAGAGGGGTGGATGAGGCAGTGAAGCTATTGGATGAAATTGTTGAAAAGGGTGGGAGGCCTAATTTGGTTAGTTACAATGTTTTGCTTACAGGGTTTTGCAAGGAGGGTAGATTGGAAGAGGCAATGTGCTTCTACAGAGAGTTGCCTTCCAAAGGTTTTAGCCCTAATGTTGTTACCTACAACATCTTGTTGCGGAGTCTGTGTTACGAAGGGCAGTGGGAGGAGGCAGAGGAGCTTTTAGCTGAGATGGGTGATAGAAATTGTGCTCCAAGTAGTATCACATACAATATATTGATAGGGTCGCTTGCTCATCATGGTCGAACTGAGCAAGCACTCGACTTGTTAGAAGAGATGGCAAGAAATGGGTATAAACCTGTAGCTGCTAACTATAACCCAATAATTGCCCAGTACTGCAAGGAAGGGAAACTGGACATGGTGCTCAGGTGCCTGGACTTGATGATGCAGAGGCATTGTAATCCTAATGAGGGGACTTATAACGTGATTGCTGTGCTTTGTGAGGAGGAGAAGGTGGTAGAGGCATTTTCCATAATCAATACCTTGGCAAATAAGCAAAATGCTTCCATGCATGACTTCTACAGAAATGTTATATCATTCTTGTGTAAGAAAGGAAACACTTTTGCAGCTTTCCAGTTACTATATGAGATGACAAAACATGGATTTACTCCAGATTCTTACACCAATTCATCCTTGATCAAAGGTCTTTGTATGGAGGGCATGTTGGGTGAGGCTTTTAAGGCTTTTGAAGTGATGGAAGAACATGGTAACAAGCCTGATATTGACAACTACAATGCACTTATTCTTGGATTGTGCAAGGCTCGGCGGACAGATCTATCATTTGATATTTACAAGACAATGATTGAAAAAGGTTATGTACCTAACGAAACGACATATGCAATTCTAGTGGAAGGAATTGCTCATGAGGATGAGATAGATTTAGCTGCAGATGTTTTGAAGGAGTTGTATCTAAGAGATGCTGTGAGTAAGAATACCATGGAGAGAATCTCTATCCAGTATGATTTTGAATAGTTTCTTGTATATGATTTCACAATTTAAGAAATTAAAGAAAGTACACAGAATTTTGGTAAATGGCCCTCAGTTGGCCAATGGATGCCATATTCTTCCAGTTGAGTAATGGACAGTAGCATGAAGAACAACTTTCTAGCTATTACTTGTATCTTTCATACTTATCTGGATACAACCATCACATTTAAACATGTTTCTGTTTCTATGTTGGGCAATCTCTCTTGAGTCCAGTTGTGTCCATGCTTATATGGATTTGCTTATTATTATTTGTTGCACATTCTTGTTTGCTCAGGTGGATGTTTTTGCATTCCTGGGTTGGTTTAGATGTGTCATTTCCATGTGCAAATATAAATGTCTTACTTTTTATTTTATTATTGATACTGACTAATCAGGTTCTTTGATGTTCAATAACTTTGAATGACAACTGGATCCATGGTATGTGGTGCAGAGAGAGTATTTTCTAATTTGTCTATACGTCTGACTACTATTTGAACCTGCAATGTATATCACAAATACTTAAAAACAGTGAACTATTTGGCTTATCTGTTAGCTTAGTCTTTTGTATTTCTAGTAAAAATTGCAGGGTTTATTATGATTCTAAGCAGCAGGATTGTTGATTAATGATTTTGTTCTTAGTTTTCATATTTGCAGTGGTTTGAATCAACAGGTGAAAGTGTCATACCCACTACACAACCATATTAGTATGTAAAGATGGTTATGACAATGACCAAGTGTTATAGAGTATTAGGTTGATGTGTGCTTATAATAGAATATGAAACTATGCTCTCTACATTCTATCAAGTTTATGCTGTGCAGAAACATGTAAATAGATTTAACATACAATCATTCATTGCCACAAAAACTTTTTGATTCCACTGATGAATGAACTTAATTTTAGATGTGGTGATATATAAATATATATTTCATTATATGCAATGGTTGCCTAGATTTTGCTCATTGAATTAAATTTCAGACATAGTTATGTAGTTTTCTTCACTATTCAATACTTGCCTGGTTCTGCTGAATGTGAAGAACATCAAACTCCCTGTCTGCATCATTCTGGTTCAGATACAGTCTTGAGGAAGAATTGGCACTGCACTGTTTTACTCTTGTTGAATCTTCCAACATCTGCAAAGATCCATGTCTTTTGCTGTTAATGCTATTTTCAAGATTTTTTTTGTTTGATTGCAAAGCACTTGATAGATAATTGAGTTTCTTTCAAGTAATGATTTCTATGAACCCTGGCTATGGAGCTGTCATTTTACAATCAAAGGCTCCCAAAATGGAACTCATCACTTTTTTTTTCTTACAGGGTGCTGCAAGTACATTAAAGATGCCAAGCACAACATGGTTTGACTGAATTCTGTAGTACCTTCTTCAAACATGCACACTAAGTAGTATGTTTCTGTAATCCAGCCTCTTCATAAATTTACACATGGAAGATGGTAGAATGAGCTTCTCTAGAGGTGATGAGTTAAAAGTTATCATCACCAGCTTCTCTACATCCCAACAAATCAAACTTGTGTAAAAGAGAGGAGTTTTACCTTCATTGTCAGCTTGTCCAAAAGAATGAACAGCTAAAGTCATCACCACCAGCTTCAAAATATTGTTGGTTAGTTTTACAATGACATGTCATAAAGATGGAAAGTGACTCCATTCATCAAACATCCAAACAAAGAAACAAACAACAAACCACAAACTTTGAATCTGATATCCAATGGGCAAAGCTGTGCCATCTCCAAGATGAGATGGTAATTTGCCATCAAAATACAATTATCAGATGAGACAAGTAATTAGATAAACCAATTAGTAAATTCTCAAAGCCTAAATCTGGAATTATGTGCACCATAGGCTTGAAACCAAGGGCAAATATCTGCTGCATTATGTTGGTTTTCTTACCACAGGGAAACAAATACATGTTTCATTTTATGCTGCAGAAGAAAGCCAAAATAAAAGGATTCTTTTTTGCAACAGATGCATCAGAATATTACTACATGCTGAATCAATGATTTGTGAATTCTGATCATCTATGGGGTTACATATATGCTTTCAGCTGTTTTGAACCCAAAAAAAGGGCAAAATTTAGCAGCTCCAGAGTGTGAAGACGTTACACCAAGAACCATTCATCAAGTTCTGACTACTCTGTATTGAAGGTTGACAGGCTTCAATCTTCCAATGCGAGAATGTCTTATGGTGAGCACAATCTTTAGTGTCAATCAGAGTACAATCTTTACTCCATGCCAATAGGTTTCTAAAGAAATCCATGTTCTGTGATGGTGGAAATGGCACAAAAGTGTTTCCCCACAAAGGTGCAAAGGACTCGAAAGATCAGAGCAACCAAGATGAAGGCTGTCCACATAATTCAGACAATATAATCTTTCCAAGGAAAAACAGATAAGAGAAGGAATTTTCAGGAGAATTTTGTGGCAAAGAAGTCAGAGCATATGATGCTGAAATTTAGTTCCAAAGATATGCACCGTAAAGAACTTTAAATGCGCATGTAACCTCCCTGAAATCCACCTCGCTGAAAGGTTCTACTCAAGAAGGACTTTCTATTAATTGACCAACTCCTCCTCATAGCATGCCGTCTACGCCAAGAATTTACCCTTGCATAAAGGGAAGGAAACGAAAAAGAAACTAAAAGTAAAAACAACATCATAACACAGAGAATCATAACATTGCGAAAACCATCTTGCAGAGCGGGATCTCTTTGTGCTGTCCATGGCACACCACCAACATTCATTCCAAATACTGTAAAATGAACCGAATAGATCAGGTAAGCATTTTCATACTGGAAATACTGAAATAATTCTGAACAATTGATAAAGGAGAACTTACTTCCTGTAATGATTGATAAAGGAAGGAAGATAATAGAGAGAAAAGAAAGATAATAAAGCTTCCTATTGATTTGCTCTGACTGCCAGCTATCAAGACCAGCTTGAATTGCTGCAACCCGGTTAACTATAAATCCCAAATTCTCTTTTAGCCTCCTAAGACGACCAATTAGTTCTTCAAGGGCAATGATATCTTCACTCGCAAACCAACTTTTGGCTGAACATTTCTCCTTTACACGTGGGAATACTTGCTCGCCGTGAGCAACAACCTGGATTATATAACATGGTTTAGCTTAACTAATTAATCAAAACAATCTATGATACAATTGATTTACCACATATAGACCAAAAAGGAAAGATGCCACCTAGTGGAAGAAAGTAGTTAGCGAACCCTGCATAACTCATGTTAATAAATACTAGAAGTTCACCTGTAGGAGGCGCTGCAAATTTAAATGCATTTTGGGAAATTTTCTGTCATCCAGCATTTGTTTCTTCAATGTAGAACCTCCTGTACTCAAAAATGACACAACTCATAAATCACTTGTAAATTATGTAGCATATAATATAGCATAATAAGTTGCTTCACAAGCATCCCAGTAGATTGCAATTAGACCAGTCTAAGTTATACATCGAATAAAAATTCCATGTAGTGACACCTACACCAGTGGCATAGAAGCTTACAGTAGAGGACAACATGTTTGCAATGTTGTGGCATGCAGAGATTGTATATTAGAAAAACACATGATATGGCAACCACATAAATAGGAATGATATAAAGCACTTTAAAGATTCTGGAATGGTCAAAGTTTGATGTAAAATGTCGAAGCTTAATGTTTCAAGTTGACCTAAAATAGTTCCTGATGATTCCTGAATGAATCAAATCCAAAGGATGAAATATTTCTATTTCTGTGCATTTATCTTGAGATATTATACATGTATTAGTTAACACTATAACACCCCGATTAGTCCCACGTTGAAAGTGAAGTAAGACTAAAATTAACTCATATCTAATGAGTATACTATTGTTAACTTCAACTTAGACATTGTGATAAGACGTCGAAAGTGAGCTAAGACTAAAATTAACTTATATCTAATGAGTATACTATTGTTAATTTCAACTAAAGAATTTTGACAAGTGATTTGGGTTCAACAAAGTTGACAAATCAATTAGAAAAATATGTATCCATATCCAACATGTTGGTACACAAATAAACTGCAGCTAAAGCTTCACTTATCACCTTTTTTTTTGTGCAGAATAAGTGATGCATAGGCTATGGATCTTTAATTTGCTCTTTGCTACATGAGAACACAAGAAAAGCTTCACTAATTTATTGCAGTGTAGTGTGTTCTGAGAAGGAAAATTACACACTACAAAAAATATATTCCCCCATATCATTGATGATAAACTATCAAAGACAAAAAAGGGGGAAGAAGCGATTACCCTTGTCTAATTCCAGCTCCACTGCATCCAGTTCCATCTCAAGCTTAGTCACTATATCCTGGACATGATCGACATGTGTGTCAATAATATGCACAACAAGGTTTGAAACCCTAACTGGCACAGGATTGTCAGCCTCCTCTGAGTGGTTCATCGTCAACAAAAATTCAAGAACATGCTCCCGAATGACAATTCCACTAGGTCCCTCCTTCTCCTCATCCCTCACCAAATCCGTGCTCTCAATGCTTGGGATCTCTGACAGGAGCGACTGCCCCGTGGGTGAAAACCCCAATCTTGGGACCCGTCCCAGGCTCACAGTGATGACCGAGTACTCGGTCACCCTGGCGGCCAGCCTCAGGGTGAAGCTGCTGGCGGAAGGACCCGAAGAATTCACCCGGAACACGAGGGCGCCGTCGACGTGCCCGCAAAAGGGGCCATTGCTGACGAGTGTGAGGATGTCCTGGAGCTTAAGCGGCGGGCACAGGACATCGATCAGATACTGAGCCGACAGTGCCAACTTCTGGTTTCCCTTCGGGAGCTCCGCATGGTACCAACAGAACTCTCTCCCGCTGCCTTCCATCAGATCCCACTCCTTGTTGAAGTAGTTGCCCAATCCGTCGAAAAGATAGGCTTTTTGCCGCACGGCGCCGGGGAAATGGGTCCGACAATGTCGGGGTTCTCTCACCAGCGGCTCGCCCGAGGGTTCCCTCTCCGCCTCTCCTCCCTCTGCTGTCGCATCGTCGGAAAGGAGTTCCATCGCAGGAACACCACCGAATCAAGAACCTCAAAGATCGAATCTTTGAAGCAGCAAACTAACAAAAATTCGAACTTTAGACGGGAAGATCCCAACTTTTTCCAAAATCATTCAAGGAAAATCCAAACTTGAAAGGACAGGCGCCGCGAGCTCTTGGAAACCGGATCCAAGAGGACGAATCCGCAGCTTTTCATCACCAGGGGGGTCACAGGAAGAGAAAACGGCCAAAATTAAGGAGTTGACTTGGGATTGAAGAGCTCATTTGTGGAAGACGGCGGAAGGCTTCGGACATTGTAAGGGTTAAGACGGATTCAAAGCGCAGATATGGGGCGGAAGACAAAGCAATAAAAAAACAGAGGATGACGGTCGAGACGAAGGTACGAAAGCTCGTGATAGTCGGCACCTCCCTCGGTGCATTGCTATCGCACTCTCTCTCTCTCTCTCTCTCTCTCTCCATATATATATAT
>LVTN01000724.1:25402-76278 GCA_001649415.1 Musa itinerans | reverse complement strand
ATATATATATATATATCACACGCACAATACGTATATACATATTATAAAAATATATTTATTATTTAAAAGTTTTAATATAATGCATATTTTTTAAAATATTAAAATTCTCGCATTTACAACTGTCAATAATATTTATCCATGAAACTTAAATTAATTGCTTCTAAACACGACTAAGATTAGTTAGTTTGAGCAAATAAGCGTATAAGAAAATACTTATAAGCTTTTTTTTGCCGTCATTACTGATATGAAAAATATTTTCTCCAAATAACAGTGGCAAATAATGATAGGGCAAAACAAAATTAACAATTAGGCGACGTACACATTAGTCTAAAATAGCAATAAGAAAGTATTATGCTCTTATCCAAATATGACAGGGGAATGATTATTTTGTAAAATATTCTTCTCGATTAATTTATTATAAAAAATTACCTTAGATATGATAATAAATATCAATTATTATTCACTAAATTTACTCTATTTTTATCGCAAAACATTGAAAGAATTATGTTGGAAAATTTATTTGATCTTGATCTTTTTATAAGTATGTCATATAGCACACATCAGAGTCTACCTCAACCCTAGAGGAGAATTCGAGTCACCTTATCGATCATATCAAGTTTTTTACATATACAAGATCGAACCGAGTTGCATTGATACAAGCGTCACGAATATCTTTCGATCAATTATTGTGTTGGAATGATAGCGCGTGATCTTTTATGTTGTGTTTCACATACAATTAATGCAACATAAATAGAAGGAAGGATGCATGGAAAATCTATCTGATTTCATGATAAGAACTCAAAGTTCTAAGATTCCTCTCAAAATGCTGAATGGCTGCATTTATCATGATACAAAATGATGCTGAAATGACTAATGGGTAAAAATCCTGCTTCATAGCCAAGCAATGGCAACAAAATGGTCTTAAAAGACCCATGCCATCTTTTGCAGATTGGGCTCTGCTCAACCCAGGCAAAAATCCTCATAATTATTGATGAGTACAGTTCTATGTAGGTGTGTTGACAGAGGTGTTTTCCTTTGAATTGGCATGGACAATTATTCTTGCATAATTTCTGGCAAAAGACAGGTGATGTCTCTAATGATATTTTTTTTCTTCCTTAAAAGAAACTGCTCTATTGTTATTTCCAAGTCAGACTCTTCTGAAAGATCAGTTTTTTCCTCTCAGCTGACAGGAACAGTAGGTGATGATCCTAATGTTATTTTCAAGTCTCATCCTTCAACAGAAAACTTTGAAAGGAATCTACTACAGAAACAATTTAATATATGGCCTAGGAAACTTTTAGCTGCTGCCTCTTATGCTACCAAGAATAGTGATTGCTATTGGCACACAATCTTTGCTAAATCAAAAGATGGTTCACTACCAGTAGTCACAAGAGCCAGCCAAGATTATAATGTTTATATTTGCAGGGAAATGAATGAACAACAAAAGATAGTTTGTATAAGTTGATCCAACAATTTAATAGATCATTTTGTACTCTTGTGATGCAGTATCCTTCAGAATAGGTGCCAATACATATCACTGACTGCTCCAAATCTCCTTTTGCTTTTGGTTTGGTGGGTTTTTGGTTGGGGTGGGTGGTGATTATGTTGTCGGGTGTTGTTAATTGCACTCTTTGTGTGAGCTGCTTCCCTGCTACAAATTTGGAGAACAAGTCAAGATCCTTTTTGTAGGACTAAATCTACTTTCAAGAGTATCATCATGCAGAAGAATGATGGATCTTCCAAAGGAATGATTCAAAGTAGTCCTCCAGGGAAAGAGGGATGCAGAAGATAATTATTATATGCAGAAGGTACTCAGGCTATGATCAAGGCATTTACAGTGGATCACATTCATCTGAATTATAATCGAAATCATCGAATGATTTGGAACCCTCATGCTCGAAAATCTTGATGCCTAAACCTCTTTTCTTTACCTCTTCATCAGCTTCAAATCCCATGCAGTCCCTCACAGTCAATCTCTGCAGCTCCTTACAGCCACTCAGTATCCCCAGTAGTTGCTCCCTGGGCAAGTATGACTTGCTGAGGCACAAACACTTGAGCTTCGGAAGAAGATTAACGATGGCCAACATGTCTTCCTTTTTGATAGAACCGCACATTTTGAGTCCACTAAACTTCTTGCAATGCAGATTGATTTCTGAGAGCATCTCTAAGAAAGAAGATGGTTTTGCCTCCATCTCAAGCTGCTCGAGATCCTTCCATTTTCCTACGAGCTTTGGGATGTCGGCCTCATCTGCCGGCAATAGATTCGGCAGCACAAGCTTCTTCAGTCTCGGGCATCTGCTGAAAACCCACGAAAGCTTCATCAACCATCGAGTAAAAGATCTAAATAAGCAGGGAGAAGGCTTCATACTCGTCAGAAACAAGGAACAGGTCCTGCATGGAGGTGCCAAACAGAAGAGGGAACATGATCTCCTCCACCAAACGATTGCCCCTCGCCACGGCGAGCTTTAAGAAGCCCGAGAAGAAGAATCTCTGGAGGCGGTACTCTGCCATGAAGCTCTTGGTCAAATCACCCCACGGCATGAAGTCCAAGTCCCGCAAGTTTAGTACTCGCCAGCAGAGGGGGTGGAGAGAGGCCTTCCGCCATGACCGGCACACCAACGGCACGCTCAGCGTCAAGTCCCGCAGGCCGAGCCTCTGAAAGATCGCCACCAAGCAGTCCATCTCCATGTCCTCCCACCTCCTCTTCCCTGCCATGTCGCTCTCCCCGACTCCTCTGCTTCTTGATCTCTTTTTGCTGTAAACATGGAGAAGCTACTAGCATTTATACAAACAGGTGAAAAGGAGCTCAAGTATTGGCTCAGTAGTGTATGTAAGGTTTTATGACCCATTATATGTGGATATTGTTTCATCAGCATAATTAGCAAATCATAAACACAATAATTATTTGGTAATTATATGTGATGACACAAAAGAAAATCTAAAAGATTTAATTATACAATTATAAATAAAACTGATTCGGATTAATATACGTGAGACTTGATACAAATATAATTCAAAAACTCACATGTTAATGATTTTCTAATATTAACCCTTGCACTCATTTTTATATTTTTCGTTTAACATCGGTATTGTTCTTATGTATATGAGATCAAACATCAATACAATCCAAAAAATTAATATATTAAATTTAGATAAAAATATCTAACTAATTATTGACTTAATTATTTTTTTGATTTTTCATCTCATATATAAATATATTTTTGATAAAAAATAAATTAAACATTATAGATATTATTTAATTATTATATATATAACTAATTACATATTACTCTCGTGGCTAACTACCTTTAGTATTTCAGTCTTTATACTTTCAAAAATTACATTAAGATCTTATAGTTACAAAAGTGAAACATTTAACCCGTTGCTCAAATAAAATTTCTACAACAATCATAATATAACTTTTGAAAATATAAGAATCAATATGTTAAAAATAATTGATTATATATCATTATATCGATGAAACTTTAAATGACATTTTTAGTATAGCTCCCATATAATGACAGTATTGTTACATAAATGGAAAGGGAACGTTGGTTCCAATGGATGCACGAATCTTAGAGCATCAGATCACCTCACCGGCGCAACTTGGATCAAGGGTTGGGATTCAGAGTTGGTAAAGTGGACATGGGGCAGGTCAAGTTGGGTGAACGAGTCGCCAATTGGGCTACGAGTGATATCACATTGGTAGATATGAGGGAAAGAAGGTAGGAAGAAGAACAATGGTAGGTGTGTGGTTGTGACTGCAACGTGAGCTTCACATCAACAGTGAAGACTCCTTTGGTGGCGAGAACTAGAAAGTTTGATGGCCTCAGAGGTAATGGTGACATAGAAATTGCTTCATAGATAAATAACTAAGAGTTAAGAGATCCCTCAATTCGATGAATATTTCATCTTTTTTTTTTTGTTTCGTGTGAATTTATCATGCAAAATTAAGAAATATATATTATAATAAATGATGATAATTTTTTTTATCTCCAATTAAGACTCAGCAGAAAAGATAAAAATCCTTAACAGTTAACTTGGCTTGTTCCACGAATAAAAAATATTCAAAAAAATATTTTCTACTATCAGAATATTATTTTAGCCGCTAGCGATTAAGAGAAGACCGATTATAAAAGATAAATCAGGATGCAATTACCGATATCAAATCTTTCTTATCTTTATATATAGTTAAATTTACTTTGAAAATATAAAATGGTGACATAGAAATTGCTTCATAGATAAATAACTAAGAGTTAAGATATCCCTCGATTCGATGAATATTTCATCTTATTTTTTTGTTTCGTGTGAATTTATCATGCAAAATTAAGAAATATATATTATAATAAACGATGATAATTTTTTTTTATCTCCAATTAAGACTCAGCAGAAAAGATAAAAATTAAGACAAGGCCCTAATGAATAATATTAAATTAAATTCATGAAAATGAATACAACACCTGCCTCAATTTCTTTATATTGTCGATGATGGAAATAAAGGAGCATCTTGGATATGAATATCCAAGATGACTCATGGTCAAGCCCCTGCGGGCCCCGGTTTGACTCATGGTCAATGTCCGACATGCACAGCGCAGTAGCACGTGGCACGAATGGCGATCTCCAGGAACGTGCATAGGTGGCAGCATGCCCATGGATAACACTGCGCCGCGCCGCCCCGCCCCGCCCGCCACCGCGGACGAGCATGTGAAAGCGGAGCAGAGTGTTCCAACATGGCCCCTCCTTTTCCTGCTCTCCTGTGGCCTTTACTGCCTACGCTCCAACAACAAGGAGAAGGCATCCTCTCCTCACCTGCTTCTCTTGCTGGTTCACGCATTGCAGAGTGGTGGTGGTTGCCACGGACAAGGCTCTTCTGGTAGTTTCGATCTTCATCAGCGACGGCGACGACGCAGCGGCTGATGGTAGGTTATGTAGAGAACTCAATGGTGATGATGATGATTTGGATGTGGCTCCAGCTGCCTGATTACACGCAGTGAAGAATCCTCCAACACTCGAAAGATGTGGCTATGAGCTCATATTTGCTTGCTGATATCATTGTTGACGATGATCGATTTTGTTAGAGTTAATGTATTATTCACATATGCTTATTCTTATTTAATCCAAACACTTTTCACTTTCACCTAAAATTTGCTGTGTTTGTCATTAATGTTAAATCAAACAGATGCTTTACTTGAACTTTATTACATAATAACATGAGAGTTCTCTTGCAGATCTCTCTCTCTCTCTAACGTATAAACCCCAACAACTAGTATTACTTAAACATCATCCATGGCTTCCTACTCTGGCCTCCTCGCCAAAGCAAATCTCATGGCCACTGCGTTCTTAAGCTTCGAAGCATGCCATGCAACACGCCATCTCGTAGAAGCAACCGCCCCCGCCGCAGCACCGGGCATCCCAACCCTGGCTACGCCGACACTTCCCACACTGCCGACGATGCCTGCTGTTCCGACCATTCCTGCGGTAGCGGTGCCGCCTATGACTTCGATCCCCACCACCGTCCAGAAGGTTTCACTGCCTCCGATGCCTTCAGCTCCAGCAATCCCAACCATTCCCTTCCTCACCCAGCCACCTGCAGCTGCCCATGATGGCCACGCAGAGCTCGTGCACGGAGCATTGATGCATGCACTCGGTGTGCAGCGATGTAACGCTGGTTTGCCTTTGCCATGGCTTGTACTTGTAGGATTCTGCGTCATGTTATGTAATGTCTACTTCTCTTTCGACTGTGCAATGGATTACTATCAACAACTTTACATGTTCATTTTTGCACTGTGTCTCATCAAATGGCAAACAAAAAACCCTTAAAAAACCTACATATTTTGTGCTTAAAGATCATCTGCTACATATAGCAGTAGTCTCACATTCTGATAGTGGCATAATGAGAGTAATAAAAGATCAAAGTACTTAACACCCTAAGTTTTGTTCCCATCATAAATCTCTTGTCAATACCTGCATTCATCCTATTCCTATTTTGTTCAGAAGTGCATTACAATGCATTCAGAGAGGAAAAGAATTGGTGATTGGGCCTGAGATCGAACCTTTTAGCTCAGGTCCAGCCATCATCATCGCCCAAGATGAACAAGACCATGCAGCTATTGCTTTCAGGTGTACTATTTTTCTTTCTGTAGATAAGAAGCAGGATGCAGATTATTTGTATCTATATGAAACAGAGTAATTCACGATAGCTATTAAGTTGCTGCATGTGCAATAATTTGATATGGGTCCATCTTCCCTGTAGAGCCAGAATATAATCCAACAACGTAGTTGTTCAACCTACAGGCCAACTCTCTCTCTCTCTCTCTCTCTCTCCATTCATATCTATTGCTAATATTGCTAGTAAGCAAAGCAATCTAAGCTGCAAATGTGCATAAGATCCTGATTTATTCATTAACTTGCATTTGATTGCCTGCACGAAATAACCATGGAAGTGTGGATTAGAACAGTTTCCCAAAGCAGTCATAAATTGTCAGGTAATGATTAGTAAAGCTCATGATGAACTGAATGGAATAGATTTTGTTGGCTTGCATTTAATTCCCTGCAAAAACTAAGCATGGAAATATGGCTCAGAACAAATTAGCAGCCATAAATTATTAGGTAATGATTAGTAAAACTCATGATGAACTGAGTGGAGTACTCTGGCATCACTCAGGAATAGAATTTGTTGGTTTGAGTTGGGGACAGCAGCTTCTGATGCTGCACTTGATGGATTGATGCTGCTGCTGTTTTGGTAGGAAGTATGGGGAACATTACCACAAAGAAGAAGCGTGGTGCCTTTAACAGATGCATGCACCATGGCCAGTGTTACCTGCACAGATCCAAACCCACATGAGGAAGTTTATAGAGCCTGAAAAATATTCAATGAGAATAGTTCGAAACTTTAATGTAATGAGAACCACATCTTCTTGGCTGCCTTCTTCCCCACCAGTGCTGTGCCTCCAAAAAGAAAGAAGAGAGTGATTAGGAGAGGGAGGAAGAGGGAGGGAATCTTCCTGCTTCTCCAAAATAGCTGATGTAAAGGAAGTGAGGGAACAGTGTGTGGAATAAGGATTAGAGAGAGAGAGAGAGAGAGATAGAGTGAGTGAGATAGCTGACGTAAAGGAAGTGAGGGAATAGTATGTGAAATGAGTGAGTATTGGGAGGCACTTGTTTGATGCTTACCAAGTAGGAAAGTGTACTGTCCTCCACTCTCCGACCAGCATTACTCCACCTCAATTTGTCAACTCAGATCTCCTCCGTATTTTCAAGGAAACATAATAAATGTTGCATAGTAGAAGAGCATCAGCAAATAATAATAATAATAATAATAATAATAATAATAATAATAATAATAATAATAATAATATTTTAAATTTTTTATAAAATAAGAAATAGGAAGATGTGAACTTCTACCATTATTTAGAAAAGTCAGATAATCGAAGTATCGATCAAATTCGATGAATAACAAATAATGCTTAAAAAATAAATAAATATTCAAAAAATTCTAGAAGCCTAACCTGATTTATTATAGAGTGCTAACAATAAAGAAAAAACCTTGATACTTATTTTTTTATATTTTTAATCTTTATTAAATAATAATTCAATCCGATGGTGGACGATCGAACGATTAGTTGGATTCTAATAACTACAATCTTAATGTGCAATAGTTTTAGTTGTATTTAAAAATCATTATCTTTAGAATATTTTTCAATGATGTAACCTTGAAATATACATTATTAAGAAATAGTAGCGTTTCATATCTTTCTCTATTTCTTATTCGTTCCCTTGTTTTATGCTTTCACCTCATCGCCGTTGTTGTGGTTATCATTACCATCAATGTAGCCGGTGCCGTCCATTTTATACTATGATCATGCCAATTCAATAGAGATAGTGATCATAGGATTTAGATTCATGGCATCTGACCTTCCCCCTCTTTAATGCTTATGAAATTGAGCAGTGGCAGATGCAATAAAATCATCACATTTATGTCTCCCATATATATATATATATATATATATATATAACCGGACCGGTCTGGTCCCGTCCCGCCTCTATGTATATATATGTATATATATATATGTATGTATATATATGTATGTATGTATATATATATATATGTATGTATATATATATATGTATGTATATATATGTATGTATGTATATATATATATATGTATGTATATATATATATGTATGTATATATATGTATGTATGTATATATATATATATGTATGTATATATATATATGTATGTATATATATGTATGTATGTATATATATATATATGTATGTATATATATATATGTATGTATATATATGTATGTATGTATATATATATATATGTATGTATATATATATATGTATGTATGTATATATATATATATGTATGTATATATATATGTATGTATGTATATATATATATACACACACACCGAATTAACTAATTTTCTATTTTTCTCATCTAAATTTTAAATTATATATCTTATAAATCCGAAATAATGCTTATGTGTCTCTATTATCCTTCCGAAATATCCTATAAGATTATAAGGTTATATTGGATATTATATATCCTTTTGATATTATATTTGACTTGTGTAAAGTGTTAAAATTATTATTATTATTATTATTATTATTATTCAGAATTTTATTATGATTTATTAAAAAAATTATCGACTAAGTTAACTAATATCTTCATCAATTAAACTTTGAATTGGAAAGAAAAAATAAAGACTAGTCCGGTAAAACTTTAGTCGAGAGTTAATATAATTGCGTTACCTCAGAAGGTAGTATTTGATTCGAAATCTTATCGTGAAGACAAGACTCGCTCTCAGCATTATAAATGTGATGAGATCTAATCATCTGCTTGATGTGAACTCCTAAGCTCGGACATTGAAGTGAGATGGAGATCTTGTTAAACAGCCAAGCTTTCACAGGTAGACCCACCCCGACATGCTTTGAAAACTGACATGACGCTGTTGCAGAACAAGTGCAAACCTGGCCATGGCCAAAGTCCTCCATTAGAGATAGAAGCTATGGATAGCATTAACAGCATGAAAATGGCATGTCCTCCTTCCCCACCTTCCTAATCCAGCAGTCGTTAAAACCCTCACGGAATCAAGTTTCCAGCCATCTCTGTAGCCGCCGGGGAGGGGAGGAGGTAGTGAGGTCTGTCTGCTTTCTTGTTCAAAGATTGTGGAGCCAAGGAGAAGGTTGGTTTTTGCTCAACACTTTCTGGTTTCCAGTCTTTGTTTTAGCTTTTCTTCTCGCTTGTCTTTTTCTCTGTATGGAAACTTTTTCTCTTGAAAAAGAAAAATAATATAGATTTGAGCAAGAAATTTGATTCAGATATGTCAGCTTCTTAATGTAATGTAACCCAGTTGGAATTGTTCTTTTTCTGTGTGTGTGTGTGTGTGTTTGTTGTGATCTAGCTAACGTAGTATGAGTCTGTCTGAGACGACGGGAAATGAAGTAGTTTCAGTCTTTCTGAAATGTTCTTTCCCTTGCTCATGAGTTTGAGGCAAAGGATCTTTCTGTGGTTGTTCTGGATATCTTTGTTCTTCTTGACCATTTGATCTCTTATTACTGTTCTGCTACTTTTCGAGCTTACTAGTTCTTGTTCTTGAAGGAACAGGTGAAACCGATGCGGTGCTCTTCTTATTATGGAGTCAAATGCCATACTCGAACTATAGGAATTCTGACATATAACTTTCTCTGATGATGCAGTCCAAATCTAGCAATGAATCAATATGTTCCTGATTGGAATTTGGAAGATGACACCACAGATTTTGGAGGTATCCTCCCAATGGAAAATCAGAAGAATCCCATGGGGTTAGCATCATCCGTTTTGTCTTTGTCCCCTTCCTCTCCTCTTAAATCCTATATATCTACTTGCAGATCCGTGATCCCTTTTGTTCCAATCTTGCAGGCCAGACAGTGAGCTCGTAGAGCTGCTGTGGCGAGATGGGCATGTCGTCATGCATGGCCAGCACCACCCGCGAGCCTCTGCCACCATTGCCAAGCCCAAACCAGAACAACAGCAACAACGGGAGCAGTCTCTTGGGAGATCCATCAGCTCGATTCAAGACGATGCAACTGCGTCATGGTTTCCGAGTCCTCTCCATGACTCGCTAGAGAAGGAATTCTGCTCGGAGTTCTTCTCTGAGATGGCAGGCATCGATGGACTTGGCCCCAGTAACATGAGCACCATTGATAGATACATGGGCTTCGGTGATACCGGTGCGAGCGATGTCTTGACTGCTCCTAAAAAGTCCACTCTCCATCTCCAAGAGAACAACACGATGTCTTCAAGACTTTGTGAGAGCGATCAACTCCATGCACAGAGTGATGCTGCTGGTGTTGCAGGAGCAAGTGTGCCAAAGCATGCATTTGAAACTGCTCTCGCTTCATCATCGGGAGGTGCTTGTTTTAGTTTCAGAAGAACAGGAGATCAGGGTGGAAGTGGTCAGTGCCAGAAGAGGAAGCAAAGAGATGTGCAGGTTGCAGAATACCAAAGTGAGGTAATCCTCTCTTTTCCAACTGATTCCATTGGCATTAGACACACTGAAAACTGAAACTGAGTTTGTAGGAGGCTGAGTTCGAGTCGGTCGAGGCGAAGAAGGCAGCTCAGGGATCGATATCGACTCGCAGAAGCCGTGCTGCTGAAGTTCACAATCTATCTGAAAGGGTAAGAATTGGTGAAGAACCACTGACATGAACTGAACTCACTTTTAACCAGTAGGCATGATCTTTTGCAGAGAAGAAGAGACAGAATAAATGAAAAGATGAAGGCACTGCAAGAGCTGATACCACATTGCAATAAGGTAATTTGTGCATCTGTTCGCATGATCAATGAAGAAAAATTCTAAATGTTTTCTGTGTTCTTAATACTATAGTTCATAGAATAGAGACTGTAGGTATTGAAATTTTGAGGCAATTGAATACATGAAGTCGCCACATATCATAGCTTCTCAGATATGATCATCATATTGCTGATTTCCATATTGAAGGCATTTCCTGAGTGTGCCTGTGAACTTGAAGGCACGACATATCATACTTGAAGGCATCTTCATATCAAACATGTATAAATCATTCGAGAACCAACCGACAGTCCATTGCCAAATTTTCATATTGGTGAAATTTTCCAATATGAATTCTGATTATGCTGTACATTTAAAATTCTCAGACGGACAAAGCATCAATGCTGGATGAGGCAATTGAATACTTGAAGTCACTGCAACTGCAAGTTCAGGTTTGACAAAATGATGATGCCATGACACAGGACTTGTACACCAGTAATGTGATCTTTTGCATACTGTGATCCATGAAACAGATGATGTGGATGGGAGGTCGCATGGCGCAGATGATGCTTCCAGGTGCCCAACAATCTATGCCAGGCATGGCTGTGGGAGTTGGTCATGCTTGTGTTCCTTTGATGCATCATGCACTTCAATCTTCTACCCCCAACCAGACATTGTCTTCCTCTTCTCCAGCCTTACAAGCAGCAATGTTTCAAAACCTGATGCAAAGTGCCCATTTGCAAGAATCGCATGCCCCCTACCTTGGCCTTCACCATGTTCAGCCTCGCTTTCAGGCTTGTAGCTTCATCTTTACACCTCTTGATCTTTGTCTCTTTGCTGAAATAGCTTCAACATGACCGAACGCAGGCGATGAATCGATACACCTTTGGGTCTCACATGTTGCAGCAGAATCACCCAACAGCCTGTGAGAACACCCACAAAAGTGGATCTGGTAAGATGGACATAACCTAATTATAATTGTCAAATTGAGGAAACATTTGTCCATGTTTAAACACAAGATATCTGGCTCCTACTACTCATGTCACCAAGGCTAATGTTTATTTTTATGCATCAGGTTGATCTTCAACTTCATATTTAGAACACCTGCTATAACCTTGATGCAGAGAATTTGGCTGTTCAAGAGTCAAGAGTATAAAATTTCTCGGGAGCAACTCCTGCAAATTGCTCCCAATTGTTAAGCATCAGGTCTAGCTAATGCTTGGAATTCTATCAGTTGATCCTCTTGTGCAAAGATTAGACTTATGAATAACCTTGTTCTTGCTACAAAGAAATAACCCATCAATGTGATCATAACTTGGTTATTGTTGTGGTGAGCAAATATATAGGCATCATGGAGGATTCCTGCTGATTCTTATGTAATAGCACACCATATTCTTACTTTGTATCCTTTATGTCCATATGACCATATTTGATTCCTTCTATGAAAATATCTACTGATCAAGCTGCTGAGATTATTAGTATGTTAGTATGATCATTGTTACTTCTAGGGGTTCTTTGTTATCAAATTGTTATTGTTATTATGATAAGGTCATTGTTGCTTCCAAAAATGATTATGGTTATTATGATTAGGTCATTGTTGCTTCTGAAAATGATTATGGTTATTATGATAATTGTTATCAGGTCTCAATCTTGCATAACTTTTCCTGAGCCTATTTGGTTGTCTTACCATCTTGATACTAGAGAATTCGAATCAACAATAATAAGAGAGAGAGAGAGAGAGAGAGAGAGAGAGAGAGAGATCACTTGAGAAATAATACCATGCAGAGAACAAAAAGAAAGTCCAATTTGCTGGATACTGAAGAGAATATTGTGATAAAATTTCACTGTAGTTCAGGTCGAGTTGCAGAAGACATCTTTGCAACCTTAAAATCAAAGGATAGTGTATTTTGAATATATGTTTACAAAACATTCAGCAAGGGTACATTTTATTTTTTGTCTAGCAATCATCTACAGCACCACTTTACTGAAGGCACAGTACCATTCTGGTTGTACACTCTAATAAATAGAACATTATCCTTATCTTGGTAGATCTCAGGAGTCCTCTTTTTCCCTTTAACTTTAAGAAAGCATTATCATATCTCAGCAGGCATTTCCTTATCTAATAGGTTATAGTAGGTTAGCTTTTCAGGGCTGGAAGTGTCTGCTGTGAAGAAGAGGGGGGAAAAAAAGAATAAACATATGAACTCCCAGCATGATCAAGTGATCAACCTCATGCTGGATTGATTCTGGCCTTCTCTGGATAATCCATATATATCATTATCTGTGAAACTCTACCTTACCTATATAAGATTCCCCCTCCCATCACTTTCCTATTTATGCAAGGACAGGAACCCTATATAATGCATCTGGTCACCTCTGCTTTGAGGATAATGCAATTTGTTAGTCCTGATGCCAAAATGGTGAAAGATGCCTCAGGACAATGAATCAGAATCATGCAGCAGATGCCTTTGGGGAGAAGGGCAGAGATGGTGAGGAGGTCCCACCAAGGACCCCACCAAAGTGTACTTAACAAAAGCCTCTCAGCAAAACCCCATTTCTTGACTGTGCCTGTGGACAGCTCTGATTGACCTTTGTCTCTTTTATCTGAGTGGAAAGCTTAAAGGAGACTGATGGCAGTGCCAGGCCATATTCAGAACATGGCCACTGCTCAGAGCTTCTCTCTCTCAAATCTCCATCCACTAACTAGATCCAATGTGGTAATTGGTCAGAGTAGTATCTTTCTTATCTGGTTATGAACATGTTACTTCCAGACTTGATAAGTTTCGATCTACCTTCAAAATTTGATGAAGAGACTGCCATGTAACCTGTTATTCCTATGGTTGAATATTTACAGAGTTCAGCTGTTGAGGTAACTTGTCTCCTGTAGGTACAGCTTCTACATAGTATTTAACAGGCTGAAGAATATCTTAGGACTCTGATGTGGTGTTTGTTTAAGCAGGATACGGTGTTTAATGTTTCAATCATGATTTGAAGTCATAAAACTCTAAACCTTAAACCCTATTCATCAGCCCGCCTTAGGTCTTACGGTTTTTGGGGCCAGACCAAATAACATTGACATTTCTAGTGCCAACTTCGGCCCACAATGCTTAAGTCCAAATTCGACTCCGATCATGATCCACATAGTTCAAGCTAGAGCCATATAAGTCAATTTCTAATGCATAAAATACGACGTGATTTAGTAAGAAGAAAGTTACCCAAAAAATTAAAATAAATTATTTAATTCTTAGGAGTCGAAGTTAAATATAAGACTTTCTGATGAGTTCAACATGGCAATGCCACCTTTAGCACTTATGACCAATTAATCCAGTGTCTTAAATCACATTTGACAATTAATGCATACAGTCTTACTTTATAGTATAACACAATCATTTTGTTATTTAAATTATAAAAGAACAGCATTGAGATATAACATATGGACAATCCAATATAAGAGAAGAACGAAGAGAATAGTTTGGAGAGAATGAATCCAATATAACATATGGACAGTTATTTTGTAATAAAAAGAAAAATATATGTTGTATATTTGCAGAAACATTCAAATTAACTCCTTTTTAACTATTGTTTTATGAACATAAAAAAAAAAATCCTATTTTTAGAAAATCAAAATGGTTGACGAGGGAATCTTTGGGCGCAGAAGCAAGCGCAGGTCTCTGAAAAGCCTGCTTTTCAGGTGCACCGCAAAAGCACTCGCCACAAATCCCGAGGAGACCCACCATACCATCGATTCAATCCATTTTGACTTGGTCCAGAAGCAGTTGCACGCCGCTACTTGTTCGCCCAATCCGTCCATTGGATGAGGTTTCTTGGAGTTTGGGATGAGTCGGAGGAGGAGGAGGCGAGATGTGGTGGAAAACGAGGGGAATGGACACCACACAGCACAATGTAACGTGGAGCAGCATCACATGGAAGCAGTCGCGCTGCAGTCGCAACAAGGACGCCTGCAGCAGCGAGAGCGGTGGCATGTGATTGGAGATCAGGAACCGGGCCATGTCGGGCCCCGTCTGTGCTCAAACCGCAGAGGAGGGGGCAGGTGAGATTGGACAATCACGAAACGGACAGCAAAATGATCTTTTGCCGTCAGAGATGAAGCCAAAGAAGCGAAATAGATTAATACACATCAAATTTTACGAGGAAAAGCTTTCTAAGGGACGGGACAAAAAGAAACCAAAAGCGAATCCAAGAACGCGAGTCCTCGTTCAAAGCGTCAAAGAACAACAGACGAGCAATTATACAGAGAAAATTTTGTACCTTTGCAGTAGAATTTTCATTTTAGCTTTAAAAAACGCTTTTTGATTTGTTACCTCAAGTTGATTCTCTTCACGCCTTTTCCTTGTCGATAATCTTGCTTCTGTTGCCGCCGCTGTGGAGATTCCACCTCGCGGTAGAGGCGTCCCTGTCTTTCTTGTGAGGGGAGAAGAGCTGGGCCAAGCCGAATACCGACCCGGGTTTGGACGTGCAGATCCGAAGCGAGCCGACCGGGAGCACGTTGAGGACCGGGGCGACCCGGACGTTGGCCGAGTACGATCGCTCGATCGCCCGATACGGCTTCCCCCGGTGTTGATGGTGGTGGTGCCAGGTGCTTCCGCCGTGGAAGCTGCCCGGACTGCTCGAGCTCCGCTCCAGCCCCTGGAACACCACCTTCCCCGATGCGTTCATCCGCGGGCTGTCCACCGACGCCACCCTCGGCGGCGCTAGCTCCGCCCCACGCCGGGCTGGGCTCCGCCCAGTCCTCGCCGCCTGGTGACCTTCCGCAGTGGCGACCCTAGGCCGGGCGAGCCGCGCCCGGGGTGGAACCCGACTGAGCGAGATCGACCGTTGTGCCGGCTTCTCCGCGTCAAGTGAGAGACGTGGAAGCTCGTCGTGATCGGCGCCAGAGGAGGAGGACGAGGAAGAGAGGGAACGGCGAGAGGAGATGGACACCGGCTCCAAGTCCGACTCTCGGAGGAGCGGGATGGCGAGGGAGGCGTCCGCGGCAGAGTGCTTCGACAGGCGGTGGAGGAGATGGCGGAGCGATCTGGTATTGTGGTTCACACTCTTGGAAGCGAGCGTCGCCGCCTCTTGGGCCTCCGGCTTAGGGTTTTGCTGCGTCTTGAAACCAAGTAGCTCTCTCCAACGGCTCGAGCACCTCGGCGCCTTGGGTGACTGCGCGCAGGACTCCAATCCGAGGACCTCCGCCACCCGACGAGGCCTCTCCGCCTCGGGCGATCGTATCCCGTCGGCCGGCTCCGCTTGGTGCCGCTTTGCCGCGATCTGAAGCGGAACCAATTTGCCATCGGAGAAAAGCTCATCAGCGGGCAGCATAGTGACGGGATCGTCGGGACGGAACTCGAAGTCGGGGAGATCCACGCCCGGCTCGTTCGGATCAGGCCTCTCCGTCACAACAGCGGCGGACGAGACCAGGGCACCGAGATCAGAGTCCCCAACATCGAGGCCCGTAGGGGCGGCGCCGCCATCGGCGAGGTCGCGACTGAAGGAGATCCTGGGACTGAGCCAGCCGTAGCCAGGGCACGCCGGGGCGAAATCGAGGAAGGGGGAGTCCGGCGTCAGCGCAGCGTTGTTGACGCAAGCGGAGGCCATCATCGGGCATCCAACGACGAGGGTTTCCGGCGAGGCCCGGTGGCGGACACGGGCACCGCAACGAAGAGGCGCTGCGTCGTGGCGATCGAGGGTGGCCGAAGGTGTGAAACGTTTCGTATAAAAAGGCGCCCTTTTCATGGATAAGTACGAATGCCACGAAACCGATCGAAACCCTTGGACCGTCCACCCATCGACATACCCGTCTAGCAGACGAACAACTCGGACCCACGAACGGGTCCACTCGTGCTTCCAGTGAGAGATAATTCAACCTTTCTTTTGCGTGTTCAATAAACTCACAATCCATGCAATCAGGGAAGCATATACGAGTGGATCAGATCCGAACCCAATCGACGGGGATCGGGTTGGAATCCGAAAAAGGATCCATCGATTTAGACGATGCCATGTATTCAATTATTTAGGACAGAGTCACGTGCCATTCATGAGATCGACCGATCCCAAAAATGTCATGTCAATTTCCATTCAATGCGATCCATTAATATTTTCCCTTGGGACGGTGATGTTATTAATCCTCATTATTATTGGGAATGTCGCATACTCATGTTTCGTTTCTGTCAATTAAGTCTCGATTTTACTAATTCTCGAACAAAGTTGGCTAAATCTGATATGATCATATTTATATTCTAAATAAAATATCAACGTGATGTCCATACAAACATATATATATATATATATATATATATATATATATATATATATATATCCTATGACATTTTGTTTGTGACCCCACCTCTGCATCTAATAAAATTGGCCTCTGAAGTTGATAGTTCCTCGACATTTGTATTTTTTTGTCATTCGATCATTCGTTTTCATATATTATCCTATCCAACAGTCTAGATTATAGCGATCATGTCGTGGTTAGCTTAATCGTGATCAGTGGTACGTGGCACTTAGAACTGTCGATCTACCTCTCCAAATCACGAGGTGGTAGTGACCATCGTGGTAGTCTCTATCGTCGAATGAAATGACCCTTTTGTCCGCTCCACTCGAATATACCTCGTAAATCGTATACGAGTATATCAGTAATATAATGTGATCTTTATGAGTATACCACAAGAGAGCATTTTCGTGATAAAATCAGATTACCTATTAAATTAGGAGCTTACTATTTAGTAATTTTTTTTACTATCGACAATCTTTTACTATATTATAATTTTTTTAAAAAATTAAATAAATAATATTTTATTATTTTTCAACTTTTAATTCTAATTATATATATTTTTACTTTCCTACATCTTTTACAATTCGCCATGTCGTATCGATGTTATTTCTCATGTCTCTATCGATGTTATCTATTGTCATTCACTGTCTCTAACTCATATATTTTATCGATTGTTACTCTCAGCTCATATTACCCGTCAATCGTCATCATCAACTTGTGCTCATTATAGATCGTTACCCTTAGACTACGATCTCTCATATGACACTTTAACTATGTTTATCGCTCCCTCTTATTGTCACTTTAAAGAGGAAGGACGAGGAAGAGTAAGAAAAGGAAAGATGATATTTATGAAAGGATAATTTAAAATATTATTTTTTAAAAAAAAATAAGATGGTAAATAGTAAATAGATATTATAAATAGTAATCTTCTTAAATTATAAAAATTTATTTGAAGATTAATTATATAAATTGATTAAAATAAAGCCAATAAATTTAATTTCAATTTCCTAATAGGAACCATCTACCTATTCATTAGAAGTTGGAGAGTTCGAAAGATGAATTTTTAGTGATGAGTTGAGCCAATAAATTCTGGAGATTAAATCTTGATAATTAAAGGATAAATACATAGTTTTTGCCCAACATACTGTACACAAGAAAATTAGAATATGTGAACCAATTTGGGTATAAAGAGAGTGCAGCGAAGAGCACAAATGGTGGTAAGAGAGAGCAGTCGCCGGAGCAGATAAAGCTGCAGATCTCACTGCTGTTGCCGCATTTTTCATGTTGATGCTGCAGGCAAATCGACAATGGCACCATCGTGCGCTGACAACTTCTCCATTCTCCACACCCGGAAAGACTAAAGGTCTCAGAAACGAGGAGTGTCTTGTGGCCGCGGAGGAGCCTGCACCGGCATGACCCTCCCCACTGCGCCAAAAGTTGGAGGCAAGCAGCAAGCACTTAGCTGCATCGGGCAAAAAGATCGAAGCAGGCAATCACTCATCTTTATCCTCCTCACCACTCTCATCCATGAATCTGCCAACTGCCAACAGCGACAAAAGCCAAAAGGACAAGAATGGGCCAACTTCATCTTTGCACTGCACCCATGGAGGACAAGAATGTGATGAGAACAAAAGGTGAGTTGGATCATCTTCGGGCTTTGGTTTTCCTTTTTTTCTCTGGATTTTTAGCTCTCCATATATGCGCATAAAATCTTCGATGGTTAATACAAGATTAATGTTGATACTGCACAATGATATCTTATGTGATGCATTGGTCAGCCAATTTGCACTCCTCGTATATCTTGACCACCTGAATGAAGGTGGAACAAAATATCATCATTGGATCCACAACATTACAAGGAAGCTCGGAAAGCAAATTGGGTATCACAGCTACTGGTACTCCAGCTTGCATCATCCATGAAGCCACCCAAAGTATTGTGGAAGGCAACTTGATTGATGTTGTTCCAAGAGATTAATGATTATTGCAGTTAGAAATAATCTATCATGTTCAATAATACAATAATTATAATATGTTTTTTTGTCCATTATTTCAATTACAATCTCCTTATCATCTGACTTTTAGCAAAGCCTGAGTCACACAAGAATGTTCATTCTTGATGGTTTCATAAATTAGGCTCATGGGATTCTGAAACTTCAAAATGCTGCACTCCAGCAAACTTCAAGATTTCACTCTCTGATGGTCTCATAGATTGTAATTGTGTGATTCTGAACATCCAATGCCATTCTGATCACGGCACAAGAAAGTAATGCCTCCCTGATTTGCTTTTCCGGTAATCATTGATGTCTACTGTGTTGGATTTGCATGGCTTGCTCAGACAAACAGCACCATGAGGTTGATATCCATTGTTGCTGACTGCTGTGGTGAGCTTGTCTAATGCTAAATAAATGCATTGGGAAATAGAACGTTAACTTTTTTTTTGTTTGTAGTGTCAAGGTTTTCTTGATGTCCTCATGCAGAAGATTTGTGATCTACCACCATGATTGTGTAGTCGTTATAGCCATCGATGCTGTCTGCTCCAATTTTCTCAATGAGAAAGCTTTGATGGATCCATTCTTTAAATCATCTTGCTTGATTCGGCAGACTACCTGCTCCAACCCTTCCTTTGAATCTTGGAATTTGATGACTGATTTTTATATAGATATTTGTGGTATGAACACAATGGAATCAGTTCATCTGCAGATACTAATGTCATCTTGAAATAAAAAAAGAACTATTGAGAAATTGGTTGTGTATTTGTCTTACTCAAATTGGAAACTGTGATCCACCACCATCAGGGTTCTTCAGATCAAGCATTTGAAGTCACAGCTTGGTGGGTTTGGTAAAGCTAAGGCATAATAATATCACAAGTAAATGGCAGAAGTTAAAATGTAATATTAAGAACTTGATGATGACATATGATACCACAAAGAGATCCATCAATAAATATGCTGAAATTAATGGGCCAAAATATGATTAGTTAGTTCATACTAATAGTCGATATCCAAAAAAGTGTTAGAGGGAAAATTTAGTTGATTTATAAGATTAGAAGAGTTTATTATAGTTGACTTGTACTTAACTATTTTGATTCAGAAATTCAGATTCATCAAGTTAGTAGGTTCTCTTGGATAGCAACAAACAGTGAAAATTAAAAGTCATTTATCTGAGAAAATGAAAATTTATGGAAAGGTGGTGGTAAGTGAGAAGCTGTATTCTCTAATGGCTGATGTCAGGTGTAACCAAGAACATAAACTGCTGTCATTGGTTAAATGCATCATGTGTTGCCTTCTGAGTGCTCTGCTTATGAGCTGCATCAGACTAATCTTGACTGTCCCAATAGTGGTTTTGACATGATAAGGCTGTGGTTTTGATGGATTGGCCACACTACCTTCTCAACCAAGTGATGACAA
This sequence comes from Musa itinerans, assembly GCA_001649415.1. NCBI lineage: Eukaryota > Viridiplantae > Streptophyta > Magnoliopsida > Zingiberales > Musaceae > Musa > Musa itinerans. The sequence continues at coordinate 55,808 of LVTN01000724.1, read as the reverse complement.
TGGAGATATCAGAGGGATGGCAGAAAGGAGAAGGCTGTGGCTGTGGGCACTATTATTCTAACATATCAAGTTCTCTTTTCACCTCAAACCTTCTCTCTTGGTAATCTGAAGGAGGCAGCCTGATGAGTTTTGGGGTCTTCTCATCACTTTTTTCACTGATAAGTCTCTGCATTCAAGCTGATCTCAACCAGCTGATACAGGCACCTCTGTTCTTGCTGTCTTCCATGTTGATACTGGTCATAACTCCTGTAAACACTGTTGTTTTTGTCTTCCAAGTTGATGATACTGGTTATAAATGCAGTCATCTGATCAGCTACAGACACTGTTCTTCTTGTCTTACAAGTTTATACTTTTTCTAATTACAAACATCTGATCAAAACAAGATGATACAGAAACTGTTCTTTTTGTCTTCCAAGTTACTGAATACTAGCTCGAACTGCATTCACCTGCTCATAATCAAATCATGACTTGTTGGAAATGGCTTTGCTGAATCTTGAAACTGTTGATTTCATTGTCATCAGTCCTGAAACTGGTTAACAAGAATTAGGTTTGATGACAGCAGCCTTCCATGCACCATAACCACAAGCATCAAACCCCCTGAGCAAACTGTTGAGCTACATCTGCTGTCTCTGCTAAATGAGGAAGCGACTACCAGGGAACATCCAAATGCCAGCATCAGCCATGGCATCTATCATCTTCCATTGGATGACAGCACTACTGGCATGTGTTCTGATAGCGAAGTCAAACAAATGAAGACATTAATGCAAACTTTTTTTTCCTGTAGGGAAAGCTGGATGTCACTCATTTTGGGTTTCTGATTTGTAATGTACTTAGAACATTGTCAGTATGTGTTTGACACTCACACTTCCAATTGCCCATTCAACCTGTTTTGGCTTATGAGAGATATCATGAGATGTCATCTGAAATGGTACTGTGGCTCATGTTCAACTTAGTGGCAAGAATGCAACTCTGTTAATATCCATATAAAAAGAGTTTCTATGCAATGAATCAACAAATAAACTACATTAGATTAAGGAATAATCAATCCCCATGTCACCATCAAGTGGGGAAGATGGAAGAAGAAAAGTATGTGACATTGTTCATTCCCTTCCCTATGGATGAAACTCCAAACCATCTCATGCTAACTCCCCTACAAAAGTTGACTTAGTGGCCTCATTAATACACAACACCTACTCCACTTAGTTTTAATATACCCCATCATTCTACTCGGTGGTTTGCCTCTCATCAACACCACCATGAGCATGTTGAGCATGGTGGAGGCAGAGCTGCCTCCGGGCTTCAGGTTCCACCCGAGGGACGACGAGCTCGTCTGCGATTACCTCGCGGTGAAGCTCGCCAGAGACGGCGGCCGCGGTAGCTTCCATGGCAGTGCTGTGATGGTGGATGTTGATCTCAACAAGTGCGAACCATGGGATCTTCCTGGTAAGATCAATTGCATGCCTTGAGCACCATGTTTGATCTGGTTCTGATGGCACTGGTGAGCATGTTGTTCTATGTTGTCTTCACATGAACTAGCTGCTGGTATTCCCCTCTCTCTCTCTCTCTCTCCCCTCTTCATTGCTGTCTTTGCACTCCCCTTGTAATGAAACTCTAGGTTCTGATCTGGAAGCACAGTTTGATCCTTCAGAAGGCATTCTGCAAACTTCATGTTTGAGAACTCGAGAACACTTACCTTTAAGTTCACATGATATCAGAATTCACAAAAACACAGCACAGTTTCGGGTTCCAATCCTCTTTTGAGGTCTATCATGTCTTCCGTTCAATCTCCATGCTTGTCCTATCTGGCCTTCCCATCAAAGGAAATTATTCTTGTACCAAACTTCACCACTTCTGGACCTGTTCATGTGTTCTGTTCCTTCATGATTGACTGCCAACCCTTTTAATGGAGTATTCCTTCTACCTGAAACGAATCAAAACCTAAAAGGAGGAGGAAAAGAGAGAAGAAACTTAACACCTAAGAAAGGAGAAGGAATCAAGAAATATGCTTACCTAAAATTATATATGCTGCATGCATATCTGCTGTTACTATGAACCAAACTGAAGACCTTGATTTGAATCACAAAACACATGTTTTAACCCAAAGGAATGCTTTTTGGAGATGTTGATGGATTCCAAATTGGAGATCTCAATTCAAGAGAGAAGCATGATCTCAATCTCTCGCGATCCACACAAGTGTCGGCACCACCATGGTCTCGAACCTTTGGTGCCAATCCGTCTAACACTCAATCAAAGAGAGGAGATAAAAAAGATCGACGCTGACAACTCTTTGGTATCGTGAGAGGTGCAACGTCGATGTGCTAATCCACCAAGCATGCACACCATGATGAGCAATCTCCATCATGGAGTTAGGTCCATTGTTGATGTTACAGAAACCATGGAAACAAGTTCATCTCTCATTCACATCCAATTATATCTTGTTTCTCTACCAAAGTCGTATCAGTGTCCTGATCCAGTGCTTTCCAGGACAAAGTGCAATTTCTTGTCAAGATATCATTGATCAGGATTGCCATTGACACTGATGGTGAATTCATAGAATCAGCAACTTGTATCAGAGTGACTTGCATCCATTCTTTTAATGCAACCAAACTGTTTCTTGTGGATGATCAGCTACTGCATGTGTTGGGGGAAAGGAGTGGTACTTCTTCAGCCATCGAGATCGGAAATACGCAACCGGGCAGCGGACCAACAGGGCCACCATGTCAGGCTACTGGAAGGCCACCGGGAAGGACAGGCCGGTGGCCCGAAAGGGGTTGCTGGTTGGGATGAGGAAGACTTTGGTGTTCCATCAAGGAAGAGCTCCCAAGGGGAAGAAGACAGATTGGGTGATGCATGAATACCGCATGGAAGGATCTGATGCCACTCCAAAGTCACCCTTCAAGGTAGTGTCATGCTCTCAAGTCCTTTAGATCCTCACTTAGCTGCGGTGACCAGATTACCTTCTCTTCTGCAAACATCACTCTTTTGTTTTGTGATACCTGTGTGGTCATGTTGCTTATAGTCCTCAAAAGAGCTGCAAAGAGATGTTAGGCTTACAATAAATCTCTGTTGAAGATCTCAATTAGATTGATACTGCATATACTATACTACATAAACTATCAAGAAGAGGCATTGTGAGAACAGTGGGATGAATCAGAACAAAGAGCAACACTAAGTTCTTATGAACAAGTAGCAGGTGCATGTAGTTTATGAAAGATTATTAGAGTTGAAGGACAAGTTAGTTCAGTGATTTGACAGAATAAAGCTTTTTCTTATTTGTCTCTCCTTATGCATGTCATTTTCCTTCCATGGGATATGACACTTTAAACTTCTTCAAGTAATCACTACATTATTAATTGAAAATATATATATATATATATATATATATATCTAACACAGTTTCATGACTTTAATATACTATCTGAATGCTAGGTGGTCACCACAAGCAACTCAACTGCTATAATAATTAATTGAAATCACTCATCTTGTTTCTGCAAGTCTTTTCATCATAAAAACTGTGACACTTCATTTTTCTGTGCATTCAGGAAGATTGGGTCCTATGCAGAGTCCTCTACAAGAGCAGAAGGATCTCCACCAAGCCAACCATGGAGACAAGCCATGATGACTCAGGCTCCCAATCTCTCCCAGCCCTCATGGACAACTACATCACCTTTGACCAAACCCCACTCAACTTGGAGGGGTTTGAGCAGGTGCCCTGCTTCTCCAGCTCAACACCACACCTGCCCTCAGTGGAAAGGGGAATGCCTCTAACAAAATGCTTGATTCAACGAGGTGGCTTCCCTGAGTTGAGCGCTGGATTGAACCAGCTCACTGGTGACAGAAAGGTCTCAAGAACAATTCTGAACCACCTTGCCAAGGTTGAGGGTGATCCAAAGAGAGAGATGGTGCCAAATTTAGCTGAAGGGGGTCTGGGGGGTTACTTAACACCCAGTGGTCTGCCATCAACTTGGAACCCTTCTTGAGGGTTGGTGAGGTTGGTGAGCAACTAGAAAAGATACCTCCTACCTGTAGTCAGTCAAATAAAGAAGCCAACATATATGTTTGGTTGTACACAGATGAGGTGTGATGATTAAATATTTTCTTAGGCATTGCATAAGTTCCTTCTTCCTAAAATGATTAGATTTTTCTTCTGGTGGATAAGCTTGAAACAGCACTTAAATAAAAGAAAATGTAAGTAAGAAAAGTAAGGTTGATGGTCAATGGCAAAGGAAAATATATGGAGGTTAATGGGAAGGCATCAAGGTCTTCATTTCATCTAATAATTCAAAGACCAAAATTAAGTAAAGGACATGAAAAAAGAGGCCTATCCAAAGAAAGTGAAGGGACTAAAAAATAGTAAGGTCTATACAGTTAACATGATCAAAATCTTATATTTGTGAAACTAAGTATAATTTGACAATTATAATGCACTGCAACAAAATATTGTGCTATAATCAACCAGTTACTAAGATTCTAGGTTTCCATTTTTCTTCAGAAAAATATAGGAACTACCACTTTATGTTTTCTTAGGATTTATCCTACATAAGTTCATTGCATATGTACTTTTATAACTTTAGCCTTTTTTACAGTTTACTAGGTTGATCCTGATGATCTTCAAGAAGATGAGGATCTATATATATATATATATATATATATGATTTATCCTACATAAGTTCATTGCATATGTACTTTTTATAACTTTAGCCTTTTTTACGGTTTACTAGGTTGATCCTGATGATCTTCAAGAAGATGAGTATATATATATATATATATATATTCTAATGCAACATAATATCAAAATTTTTGAGGGAAAGAATACAACTCCCCCAATTTCCAACCAAAGCAACATAAATTAAGCTTATAAAGCAAAAGTTATCTTAATCTAACAACATCATCTAAATATTAACCTCATTATTGCACAACAGAACTGGATCTGGTCATTGATTGTGTCTTGGAGCATTTTCTTATATGTTTGGTTGTATCAAGGATTGCTAAGTTCTGAGATTGTAAGCATTATGATTGTTTAATATCATAGTATAATACAGCTCAAATACTTCTAACAAGGAACATCAGCAAGAAATTGCAATCATCTGCTGTCAGCACGTAATAGATTATCATTGGACCCTTTTCATTATTATATTTCTTAATTAGATATTTAAGATCAGGGTATGATCTCAGACGAGATATGCTGACATAAAAACCACAGATCAGAAGGTCTTACTCAATTGGTTCACCCCATCTTCCTCAACAATCTATTTGTTTGTAGTTATGTACATTTGCTGCACAACCAACCACAAGCTCAGGTTTAGGTTAATATATTGAAACAGATGACATCAAATCCTACTTCCCTTATTTTAATGGACTGAGATTACTGAAAGCAACTGAAGGCCAACCTCCAAGCTGTGGACCTTTTCTGTAGAAAAATAAAATAAGTACCACAAATAACATTTAAAACACTTTCAAAGTTCAACACTGTTCACGTATCATGTTAAAAGAAGATAGATTATGCAGTTCTTTAATGTAGTGATGACCAAGCAAACTATCAGCCAAACTGCTTCCATCAAAGCAGATGAAAGTACCAACCATTGAAGGAAATTTCATAGCTTTTATTCAGATTGATGGCAAGGTTGGTTTTCTTCTTTGAGACAATCCAACACACCTGATAGCATACTAATAACATTTCCAATCAAAGTGTGTCCCAATCCATCTTTAGATGCTGATGGTGAGCTGGAGGATAATAGTTTTGCTTCTCCCTCACCAATCAAAACAAAATTGATACTGATGTAACAGGAGACGATACAAACTGATTAGAAATGACAAGTTGGCTATGAGCTGTATGTAACCTGGTTTGCTGAATTCTAATAGAGAGTGACAGTAGAAAGCCAGTTGATGATCCAAAAGCAGCACATGATGTGGGCCATGTGGAACTTGAACTACTGCCAAACTATCTAAAAGCTTAAGCCGATAGATGTAATAAAGACTGATTTAAATATTTCTTAACAATCTCAATCAAGTGTGGATAAGCTAAATGATATAAATGACTAAATCGGCCCAACACATGACAATCACATTAAAGAGAGAGAAAAATATATCATAAGCGTAAAGCTCAAGCAATAAAAAGAAGGAACAACTTGAAATTTTGATCACTGCTAAACCATGTGAAATCCTTCTTAAAGATGTGTTTAGTTCATTACATACCTTAACAGGGAAGACCATCATGGAAGCTGATATGCTTTAAATCTATCATCCATTGGAATCCACCATGGTTGCAGGTTGCTACTCTGCAACTGGTGAACAACATCACTTGCCCAAACATCCATGTCTGCAGGTCACTGTTCTTTAGAGAACATTTAGAATGATTCTAACAGACCAGACAACTTTGCTTGATTGTTGTGGCAATTATATACCATGAGTAGGTTATTAATAAAATGATTTGATCTAGAATCTTAAACTATCCAATAAAAAACAACGGGGTGATGGTTTTAGTAGAAATGAACAACAATGAAATGTATGGTTCAGGAAGACCCGGTGCATAATGTTTCCAACAATTTTTGATATGGAAGAGTTAATATACTGAAACCTGATCAGCTATATCACAAAAAGAGAGCAATCTTACCATGACACCAAAGTTATCAGCTTTTATATTTATTGAAGTTCTTCTCCATCAATATACATACTAAGGTCCTCAACTAGTGTCATATTCTAATTGTAAAAACACTAGAATTGATATGCCATTTTGACTTTTCTATCTAAATAAAAATCCCCAAAATTACACCAGAAGTAAAACTATATACATTGAGCTTTCATGAATTTTACATGCCCATGAGAAGAAACATTCTCAGGCAGACTAAGGTCTGCATCCATCTGTTCCTCAAATCTAGTTGTAGTAAAACTGTTTTGTGCCTATTCCATGCTTCCTCAAGTTCTCTCAGCAAACAAGTAATTAAATCACAGATACTCATGAAAATGATGCAAAGAGACTACAAAACAAAGTGATCCTGTAGGTCACAGATCTGGGGTCCATAAAAATTTTAATCTATTGAAGATTAGGCAGCAAAACAAGACCAGATGCAATCCAACTAATACAGTTCTCATATCAATTAAACATCACATCCTCTTTTCATAATTAGTGCTTTTGATGAATGATTGAACAGACATTTTGATGAATTTTTCCTGAAACTGACCTGGGGCAATCAGTATATCCAGAACTGTTTCAATAAAATCAAGGAGCCTTATTAAAATGAACTTGTGGTGCAATACAGTAGTAAACTATCCAAAGAAATGAAACTCTACAAAATTCCATTATCATGTCAACCAACAAAACAAATAAGCAATCATCAGGACGAGTATATTGTCTTATGTAATTTGACATTAATTGTGAGATCACTTGCTACTGCAGTAGCATATCTATCAGACGCAACAAATTTCCATGTGACATGGCACATTTACAAAAGTTAGAAAAAAAAAAAGAAAACAGGTCTTAGGCATTGTGTCCATCATTTGTTAAAAACCTGAGCTCCAGGAAGAAGAGACTTAATCTTCATTTAACTGGAATATCAACCAACTGATTCTAAAACTGGTCCATTGTCATTTTTTCCCGGTGGTAACTCCAACCACAACGTTGCTCACCTGCATCATAGAAGAATTAAAATTATTATAGAGTTTAAACTCCATAGACAATTAAGAAAATTGGGTTCTCAACAACTACGGTCATGTTTGAAGCTCGGGAAGATTGCTAAAAAAACCAAAAGAAAACATATAACATATAAATGAATAATGAAACAAATTGCACAACCAAAAGAGACTTGAGGAAGCGAACATACAACTGAAGTTGATGGAGGAACAGGGGTAGGTTCATTAGGCCTATGAGCAACATGGATTGGAAATCTCATATTATGCATCTTTATTAACAGAGAAGGTTAATAATTAATACAAAATGGTGAAAACTAAAACCAAAAGAACTATAGAAGGATTCAAATTATACCCCAGCATTTGCAATGTAGTTGCAAATTGCGCATTTGACACGTGGTGCTCCATAAGGGTACATCAGAATCGGATGACATTGGACACAGTTCAGATGAGCAACCTGATTAGCTGAAAATCAACCAGGAACTTGAAAAACTAATTTAAGATATTTAAATAAGAATTTATCTTTTTATATGTTGCATCAGATATCAGAAAGTGTCAACAGTTTCATATCCATGGTATGCACTGGAATTATCCTAGAATCTTATCAGTACGATTATAGTTTCATAGAAAATGCAGCTTTGAAGTCAATATAAAAGGCAAGCGAGTAGTAACAGATTGTCAAGTTCTAAATGGATAGTATTATTCAAATTTCTGACAATATTTCTTTACTTTTATAGAAGAAATTATAGTCCACATCAATGGATGACAAAAAAAGCATGATGCAAGACTTATCCTAGAGCACATATGGAGTCCACTGTAAGAAACAAGCATTGAAGAACCATTGTATGATCATCCTGAACTGAAATTAAAAAAAATTGTCTAGTTGTCCAGTAGCTTAATAAACAGTCGTGTAAAAGATACAAATGAATACCTGATCCTGTCATATTCATGGTGTCACAACAGGAACACCTTACCCTTGTCGCACCGTTTGCATACATCAACATTGTTCAGCAGCCTGTACATACAAGCTGAACCATCTTCATTCCTGTAAATTTCGTGATTTAAGCTTCCATAGGCAAATAGGTAGTTTATTAATAATATTGGTGATTTGAACCACCAAAGAGACGAGACCATCAGTAACACAACAACAACATCCAAGTGCAAGTAGCACTTGTAACGTTCATGGATAGTTGGATACAGATACAGAAGATCAAAGGAACACATTTTGATTATATAGAAGGTGAGCGACCCACAATGCACAGAGAAACACTTAAAAATGTTTATTGTCAAGATATGTATCTGATGCCCATATGGCTTATATTCAAAATCAGAAATAAATCATGCATGTCAGGAATTCACATCAGCAACATTTCATGATTATAACTAGGTTAGAATGATGTAAATGACGTACCTGGTGGAGGAGCTGCAGTCGTTGTGCCCCATATTGCACAACGCACGTCAGTGGCTCCCCTCGGGTAAACAAGGACATCCCTGCAGAGTTGAATCGCATGCAGTCCAACAATCGATGGCTACATTTCACCATTCCAACCAAGAAGTCACTCAACCAAAAGTGTTCATTTTGCAATAAAAAACCTACAGATTACAAACTTATATGGCATCACTCATTCCATCAGCTGACAAAGCGTGGTTAAGTTAGGGTTCGTAACTACGAAAGAAGATACATTTTTCAGAAGAACAATGCACAAAAATAGATGCGAAAATCTTCCTCCCAACATTCCTCCTCTTCCTAAAACAACCAAAGGGAGAAGGGTCGAGATAAAAGAGAAAATAAGCCAATAGAACAGTAAGGCTGTCGGGTCCGAGGTCTAATACCAAATCCGACTGAATTGCGCTTAATTAAGCAGCATAAAACAAAGAAACACAAGCAAGATTCCCGAATTCTTCAAAAGACAGGAAGATTAAACAGAACCAAGACGGAGAATGTGAATCATCGAATACCTGGACCCGAAGGGGAGATGTAGTCACAAGGCGACCAGCAAAGCAATGCCGTCGTCGTCTTCGATCGGAGAAGAAGTAACGGGGAGTTCTTTGGGCGAGGGCAAACGTATGCGCGAAGTGGGACGTGGTGGGTTTCCTTGAAGATACAGAGTCGATGCAGATTCATTTTCCTTCTCGTTTTGTCCGAGTAGAGAGAGAGAGAGAGAGAGAGTGAGAGAGAGAGAGAGAGATGCGCTGAGGCAGGGGCAATTCGGAAATTATCGAAGAAAAGGAGGACGGTTTTGGTGTAGGTGAGAGAAATGGTCTGTTGAAACAGGTTCGGCTTGATCAAGCTTGACTCGAGTCGACTACAACGTGACGAGGCAGGGGCAATTCTGAAATTATGAAGGGCAGGAGGACGGTTTTGGTGAAACAAGTTGGGCTCGACCCGAGTCGAGTACAACATCGTGGTCAGGGGCAATTTGGAAATAATCAGAAAATCGAGGACGTTTTTCGTGAAACAAAATATATGGGAATGGGAACAACACACGAGCGGCGGATGGATAAAATGGGGCAGCCGCCGGCGTCCTGCTCGGCTCTGCGGCTGTCACATGTCCGAAGTCGGATCCAAGAACAGAGATCTCCATGGTGATCGAAATCTAGTGAGTAGATTATATTTTTCTCTGGCTTCATCTCTTGCTTTCTCCTCCTGTCCACCGCATTCTCAGAGTTACGCGTCCTGCTGGTGTTTACTGCGCATGAAGTCGTCTTAAATACGCCAAGAACACTTCTTTATGATGTAACGAGAAGATGTGAAGATTTTTTTGGCTTTCTTTTACTCTCATCTTGGTTTTCTTTTGTTTTGGTTAAGCGAAATCCTTGTGTGATCAGAAGGGTATGGATCATCAAGGATGATGCAGTAACCTTTGTTTCACCTGATAAGATAGGAGACTTTGTCCTAGAGAGCTCTAGTTCTAATTTTGCTTGATGATTCACTTTAATGTCCACTTTTGGAACTTAATAAGCCACTGTATCATAGATAGTAGACACTGTCAATAAACGTTCCCTTTGATGTTTTTTTAGTTCTAGGTGTCAAATCGACTTAGTGCACAATTTGACTTGAAGAATTGTTATACATAAGACATTCCAGATATTATCAGGGTGTCACGATGTGGATAGATCTGCAGCCTCTGCTTCTTCTGCTTTATGCTGGAAATGAAGTATATCAATAGAACTTAATCCCCGCCCATTACTTTGACATGTCTCAAAATTTTTGGCCTTTGGGACATTTAGGTTTAATTTCAATCCCTTGCCCAAACAATTGATATATATATATATATATATATATATATATATGTGTGTGTATATATATATATATATGTATGTGTATATGTATCAATAAACGTTCCCTTTGATGTTTTTTTAGTTCTAGGTGTCAAATCGACTTAGTGCACAATTTGACTTGAAGAATTGTTATACATAAGACATTCCAGATATTATCAGGGTGTCACGATGTGGATAGATCTGCAGCCTCTGCTTCTTCTGCTTTATGCTGGAAATGAAGTATATCAATAGAACTTAATCCCCGCCCATTACTTTGACATGTCTCAAAATTTTTGGCCTTTGGGACATTTAGGTTTAATTTCAATCCCTTGCCCAAACAATTGATATATATATATATATATATATATATATATGTATGTGTATATGTATATATATATGTATGTGTATATGTATATATATATGTATGTGTATATGTATATATATATGTATGTGTATATGTATATATATATGTATATATGTATATATGTATGTGTATATGTATATGTTGGTATATATATAGTCATATTGCTTTCGTACACACCATCAGAAGAACGATATATACAGTTGTAGAATGCCTATGCCTATACAACCATTTATCAATAGATGGATGTTATTATCACCATGAGAAACAAAGAACTTGGTGTCTAAAATAATATATTTCGGTTATCAAGTTCTTTATGTGACAACTCAGTCAATCTAGCCTGATAATTTTAATTCTCATGGAGATGCAAGGAGACTGTATGCATGTTAGACAAGTCCTTAATAGTGCTGTGATTCATAGATTTATTCTCTTTTCAGCCACTCTCTTATCTTATATTGTTGATTCATCTTATTATAAAAAACAAGGTATTTCTTTCATTAAATTAATCCTAACATAATTATGATCATGATTTTATTCTTGAGTTTCCTTTTTGTTTAAAAGATGTGCATTCTATTCTTGGCCCTTGTCGCAGCTACTTATGATAATAAAAGGACTCTTTAGAAGATACCAGAGATGGAATCCCGTGCACCCGACTGTCGGCACCTTTTGGGGCATGGGGATAGGTATTGGGTGCGGTGTAGGTTGGGGTCCTGGCTTTGGTCCTGAGGTCATTGGATATGTTGGGGCAGGCTGTGGTGCAGGATTCAGTGTTGGTATTACGCTGGCTGGCATTGGCATTGGCCTTCCACAAAATGGCCTTACCCGAATCGCATACAATGGTATGTTGGTGGTGCTTATATTGATCTTCTTTCTTTAATTAATTATGTCATTTTATAGCTTGTGCTACCTAACATCTATCACTCTTGTGTTTATGAGGTATCATTCTGGTTGTCTTGTGGCCAATAATCTTGTATTTTGTCTACTCATCTGATATACTATATAATTTGATCTCCCTGTTATAGCTCTAAATGATATTCTTATTGTCATATATTGTTGTTTTTTTATCTGAGCATTGGATGAGTTTAAGCTGGTAGTCTTTTTGCTATTGTCATGGATATACATGGGTATGATTTTTTAGTATGTAGATCACCATGGGCTTTGTTTCAACTGGATATGTAAGGATGGAAATAATTGACAATCCATTTTTAACCTTTGCATCTGCCCATTGGAATTGTGAATCATTTGCTGGAATACTGGATTAAATAAGAATGTTAACTAATTTCAACTTTTTCTTTGGATCAACTATTAAGCCAAGCTTAGAGGAGAAATCTGTTCTCAAGGGCTTCGTCATAACTTACCAAATACCTCAAGGTAGGAATTACATGGCTATTGTTAAATGCTGATGTTGTGTTGCTGTGGTGAGCATTAGCAGATGCTTTAGACAGTGACATAACTATATTATAAGTAGAAAAAATTCAAAATGTGCATATATTCTTTAGCTAGCATCGACATTATCTAGCCCTATTTGAGAGGAAATAGAAGGAGCAACTGCAACTGAAAGAATTTTACTGAAGACAAGGTATGCTACATGAACATGTTGTTACAACTAGTCTCTCTTTTTTATTGCCATTGTTTTAGGTACTGGACGTATAGAAATAACTAATATATATACACACGAAAAGAGAAAAACGGGAGACAATGCAGTTGTAGTAATTCACTACTTTGGTTTTCCTGTTTTCAGCTTTTACAACAAAAACTGGTTCGTTGGATTCTGCAAGATCTTATGCACTTACAACCATGAAGAGTGTTGCTGAGGACAGTTTAAACTACACCGCACCTCATATATCTTTCTTGAGGAAAGAAACAAGTTGGAGGCTCTCAAGGCTTAAGTCAAACATTTGTGTAGAGAGAGCTGGGTTGAATAATCTGAACACTGCTGTATCAAAGCATATTCAGTCTACTTTGGAATGTTTAGAAGCCTTCAAAGACAATTTCTGGCCACCTGGGAAAGCTACATAGACAGGCTTCAAGATGTTTCAAATCATATCAGCAGCTAAATTTGAACTTATTACAATTGAAGTTGAGAGGTTTGTAAAGGGACTTGTGCTTCTGTCACGATGTAATTTACAGGAGCCCATCTGTAGGTTCTGCCAACAACTTTAGACCATTAGAATTCTAGGCATAGCAAGTATTTCCATGTTTATTCACAGGATATGTCATTTGTTATACCAATGCTCCACCTTCCAAATATCTGAAATGTGATTAACATAAATGTTTATATAAGCTTGTTAGGTGAATTTTTCTTCTCTGAAAAAAATTTCAAACAAGCTAAACATTGATTTTTCTATGTTTAAGTGTTTCAAACCATATCTAACAGGGCACTTTGCTTTCATATTGCTATAACATATTTCATGTTGTTTGTAGAAAAAAAATTCCTTAGTTTTTTGTTTAATCTACCCTGTTGCTGAAGGTGTATTCGCATCGCAAAACTCCCCGATCAACACTGATAAATAATACTTATAGTTTCTTGTAGTTTCCTATTGTAAATAATTGCAGTTGTTAATTTAGTTTAGCAAGTAGATTAATTATCATTATGTGAACCATCAACCACCAAGATAATCCTGAGAAATAGGTTCGTCGTAACTCAGGAACCTCTTTCCAAAGAGCTAAACAATGCTTTGCAAATCACCTCAGCTTGCAGTAATTCCCTTCTGGTGTTGTTAAGTTTCATCCTTTTTCGGCTAATGAGCATTTCTTAACTGTCAGCCTGGCTGTGTCTCCCTTCAGTCTTCATCTGCTGTGTAGGAGTTGCAGGGGCTGGCTGTGTCATCAGATATTACAGTAAGTGTAGCAGGGGCTGCTTGCTGCTGTCTTTCTGGCTTCTTCCATGGAACAAGCTGAATGCAAATGGGCTTGGAAAGGGATAAGGGAGACTGCTAAAGGTCTCCAATATCAACTGAAGTGAAGGGGATTCCTCTGCAATTATGTACTACTCAAGGTATCCTAATATGTTTACCATCTATTTGTTTGAGAACCTAATTGAGCTATGTGCATTGCAAGTAGAACAATTGACTAAACATGCTTTGATCAATAGATCTAGAGCCATTGACAAACATGATTGGAGAGGAGCTTTCTTATAAATGGTGAACATGCAACAATACTTCACAGAAACAGAAAAGAAGACCCTGTACCAATAAGATGTTAGACTACACATTGAAAGTCAAGCAGTGTAAGCATGCAGAGATGCCATCACACTTTTATCACCTTGGCTCAAAAGTATAGGAAGAAGCAAAACTGCACAGATCCTTCTGTCCATTGGATCACACAAATAGGTTTGTTATACTCTTGGAGGTGTCAGCTGTGGAATCTTCGAGACCAGGGTTGACTAAAGGTTAGTTACCATGAAAGTTCTGCAGCAGCTTCCACTGGTGTCTACATTCTTTTGGAGGTGAACACTATAACAATTGCAGCTTGACTATACTAATTTAAAGGCCACAAGTTCCCAGGTGCCAGCCAAAGAACCAGTTAAGAGAGATCATTGATTACGATCTACTAGGTTTGGAACACATCTATCCATGTGATGAGCAGGCATGCAATCTTGTCTTATTCACCAGACTTTTATTGGTGCATGGTCTCTGTTTCATATTCCAATTAACTATGAGTGCTGTTTAGGTCAGGTTTGCTACCATGGATAACACGATATACATGTTGAAGAAAAGGTGTACACTTTGTTTCAATTGTTTCCTTGATTTGATGTGATGTATGAGAATGATATTTCACAAAATTGAAGAGGCACATCATAGAAATTTTGTTTACATCTATCTCAAACTTTTGTACTGGGTTGCATTATATTTGCTGCTTATAGAGTATGATGAGCATTGATAGATTGCATGAGCTTCTAATATCATATTATTATCAGAATTAACTCCACTGGTAGCTATATGATTATGCAACAACTGTTATTGTCTAATACATACAGCACAGATTACAATATGCTGTTTGCATGTTAAATTTTAATGCAGAAATGAAAAGGAAAACATTGTTTGTACCATAAATTAGCTGTAGTAAGATCTAGATCTGCTGCATGCTCTCTCCTCCTTCCTACAAACAAGGAATCCAAGGCTTAAACATACATGTATAGAACATTAAAGATTAATCAGAAGACTAAGGAGTTGTCATGGCATGTACATCACATGCCAACAGTATAAGATCAGTGTATAAATGAAGAAGGAAATCAATGTTCTAGCACAAATTATATAGCTGCAGAAAGATCTGAGGGAATCCACAGGCTTCAATCATCTTGCAATTTTCATAATAGCAGAACATGTAAACCATATCAATCAAATGGCAGAAGAGCTAAACAAGGTCATCAAGTTTGTTTTAATCTTTCATTAGATGAATTGCCAACAAATGATGAGCTGTTGTTACAGATTACAGAGTATCAAACAGTGATATAGATTCTCCCTGCACTTAATCTTTTAAGCCCCCACATGTTGGATTTGCACCTGTGGAATCAGAGGACCAAAGTTGACCAAAGGCAACTTGGGAGAAGCTTCCTTCACTCGTGCATTTGCTTATGGCTCCTCTGTCCAAGCTCACAAGTGCTTCGTACTCGTCCAAGCCTCATGAAAGTTCAAAGGTTGAGCGCATCAAAGGTGACTAACCTTGTTTTAAGTTGTGCATTAGGTGGTTAAGATTCGAGCCATAAAATTAACTTTTTTTGTCGAGTAAGACTCTCACTTAAAATTATAATTTTATTTAGATTATGCCTTGATATCATAGTAAGATTATTCTTATACGAGTTGAGCTATTAGAATTCGAGTCATAAAAATAATAATTTTTTATTAGAGTAAGATCCTATATATTGCTCGTAATATATCGATAGTGTGTGATAAGATGTATTTCGGATCTCGATCGCGTCAGGATCCACGTCACGATCCACCTCTAGCGTCAGCACGAACACAGGCCCTCGGGACATGGACCAGGCACCATGTCAGATACACTCCTGTAGACTCAACACAAGAATCGCCTTCCTCCCGCGTCGAGCCGAAGCCCGTACAGGGAGGTGACCTCTCAACAAGTCTCGTTCCGAAAAACTCGGGACAGCGCCGCATGACGCCGTTCCACGCATATCGGGTGGCGATCGCATGAAGGTACGTATTCGCCACTCGGATAGGTCGGCCGCCACGTCAAATCCACCTACAATCGACCCTCGGACACGGGTATAAAAGCCCATGACCAGCATCTGTCCTAGGGGAGGAAAAAATAAGAAAAAAACTACTGACTTGATCTACAAGGGGCCCAAGTCGGGAATCCCCTGACCCGGGTCTATGTGCAGGGACGCGACAACTCCCGAGTCAGCTCAATCCCACATTGGAGCACGACCACCCCAACCTCTGATTTAGCCCGACCTCGGCATCGCCTCCAATCGATCGACTCCGGACATTGACTCGCGGACCAAGCCGTGCTGACTCCTCGACCATGGGGCATGAGTTCACCGACAGTGTGTATTAATTTTGATCGATGAAATTAATAGGATATACTGATTTTTTTTCGATCAACAAGCAGGTATTGTTAAAATAGATGAATCTGAACCAAAGTTGCAGACAGTAATGTCCAATAACACTATGATCTAGAAGTGACTTTTATGTTTGCACAACAACATCAACTAAGTCATTCTAACTGACTTCCCAACAAGGTCAACAAGGTCAACTCATACAAACTGACTTCCCATGTCAAATCCTCCATCAAGGAAGTCTGCAACACAAAAAGAGTTACAAGATTCTTGCCAACTATGCTTTTCTCTACTCTATTTCGATCTAATGGTCCGGAGAAGTGGATGTGGTCGTCGTCGACGTGGTGGTGGTGGTGACAGTGGTGGCGGTGGTGATGTTAGTCGCTGACGACGTCCTCGGGGTCATCACTTGCTTTACTACCACCGTCGGAATCGGGCTCTTCTTCCTCCTCTCCTCCTCCTTGATGAGCGCGCCCGAGAACCGGTCGAGCTTCTCGGCATTGGTCTCACCGGAGACCTTCTTCCCTCGGAAGAGCAGCGACTCCACGTTTCTCTGTGACATGATGTCCTCTGCTGCTTCCATCAGGTTCTTCGGATTCGCCATCCTTGGCGTGCAGTTTCCGCACATGAATCCATTAGCCTGGAAAATTGAGTTCATCAGCTATGAACACAGCTATCTAATGGATGTGACGATTTGCTGTCAGCAGAAGTCGATAGTGTACCTGGATGCGTACATAATTGCTTCTTCTGCAGTCTCCAAATGCCATTGCCACCGCTTGATCCACCTGATCAGATTACAGAGGAAGAACATACTTGATTTAGTATAAACGATAACAACATGCTGCATTGGATGTCAAAAATATTAGAAATATTGTAAATACTTTTATATATTTCTTTACAAACCATCTTTTTATTGTGTTAAAGACAGTGGCATATATGAAATTTTCTAATATTTGAAGGGATATATATGCTATATTATTTATTTTCCAAATTTTTTGTATATATATATATATTATAAGGAACTTTAATGGAATAATATTTAGTTAGTTAGACAAAGGTTAATCTGGACCGTCTAATCTTTTGATCACAGATTGTTTTGACGATGAGATCGGTGATGATTAGTTTTCGGACTGGGTTCGTTGGCTACTGATGAAAGACGCGAGAGGAGAGAGGTGTCTCCTTACCATGTCGGCAACGCCCTCGCCGGCGATCCTGACGAGCCCTGCGGTCCCCGCTGCGGAGGGAGCCACGGCGGAGGCTGCGAGGGAGACCACCATGAGGTCCTCCACTCCGGCGACGAAGGGGAACTCTTGCTTGTTGTGCAGCACGTGCGTCATGGCCGCCGCCGCGGGGTTCGCCATCGCCACTCCGCCGCCCGCCGCGGCGACTCGCGTCCGCCCGTCGACCGACCGCAGCTCCACCGCTGCCGTGCCCGCGTCGGCGCACGTGGCGGCGCACAACTCCCACACCCGGAAGTCGTACCCATCGGCCTCCACGGCGTCCGCCCGCGAGAAGAGGAACGGCGCACCCGTCGCGAGGTCGTAGCACGGTATCAGCAACGGCTTGATGGTGTCCCTCAGCGCCGCGTCGCCGAAGATACGCCGGAGAAAACCCCCCGGTCGCCGGAACACCCCACGGAGGAAGCCCCTCTTGGAAGCGAAACCCCGGTCGCCCCGGCGGCGGCTCTCGGCGAGGAGGACCCGCAGCGCGTCGGCGGCAGAGAATAGGGGGCGGCCGTCGTGACCCCTGGTGAAGAGCATCGCGGCGAGGACGCCGCCGGCACCAGACCCAGCGGCGACGTCGAACATTTCGGTCACGGTGGCGGATGGGTCACCGGAGTGGCGGCGGAGGGAGGATTCGAGCCGGGCGAGGGCGGCCGCGGCGAGGAATGCGTCGGAGGGGCTGCCTCCACCATCGATGGACAAAATCCGGACCCTTCCTGCGGCACCCGTGGGGGTCCGGGGTGAATCAGTGGAGGAGGAAGATGAGGAGGGGAAGAGGAGCTTGTTGTGGTCGTCGAGGCCGAAGAGAAACTTGCTCTCCAGGATGGAGAAGATCTCGTAGCTGAGCTTGTCGGAGTCCACAAACGCCATCGTTACCGGAGCGAGAACAAGACCAAACCGATGCGGACCGGGTTTATCTAAGACGGAAAGCAGGAGGAGGTCTCGACTTGGGGAAGCGAAGACATACTCGCGTCGCTTAAATAGAGGGAGGACGCCGCGCAGGTTGTGGGCGTCAATTGGCGAGGCCTCGTGGGGGTGACTCCCGTACGGCACCGTATCAACCGTTCGATGAGACACGAACGGTCGGGATCGGAGACAAGGGTATGTGCCACAGAAAGTGGGAGGAAAGTGGGGCGTGCTTAGTTCGGGTCGGCGCAGCGCATGCGGCGAGGAATAGGCGAGGAATTGAGACGGGCTCGCACGTGTGGGAGCACTCCGGGTTGTGCGGCCACCGACGGTATCGGTAGGGTCGCCCTGGTGGTCGCACGATGGAGATGGGATGGATGAAGGCCGGTCTCTACAAGAAAAAAGAAGAAAACAATATAAAAGGGTAAGTTCGTTCTTATATTTCTAATTACTTGGGGTTTAATAGTTATCCTGGCATTTCATTTTTCGTGAAGCTGCCTAATTTAGTTATTTTATATCTTTATTCATAGCAAGTTTGGTTATTAGCTAGACACTAAAAATGAGATTCGCCTTAATGTCTTCTATAATAATATTGTTGCTGTTGTTGTTGTTAATTCCTGTGATTCTTATCTTTATGATCCTTCACAAATGTGTAGGATTAAGAAGGGTTAAGTTAGTGTTTAGCATTTTTAGAATATAAATTTATCTTATGTTTGTAAAGTAGTTTTGGATTAGAACAATTAATATGGTTAATTATTCCGAAACTATACAAGCTTTTACCAGCTAGCTTTGTTTGATTTTATACTATTAGAATATGTTAAGAGTAATTATAGACCTTTTTTTCACTCTATTGATTTTGTCACAAGGTTAGAGGAATTATAGGCTTTTCATGCTCAAATGGTGAAATTGCAATCTTTACCTGTGGTCACTGAGTGTACTGAATTCTAGCATTAATCATATGAGTTGGTAAGGGGTTTGTTCTTATTAGTTTGGAAGCTGCTGGGTGTTTGGTCTTCACTTGTTGGAGGGTTGATGGGGAGCAAAACAGCAAGGACTCATTATAATATGACATCAAGGATACATCCAATTCTTAGTACTTCACCCCTCTCAACTTCAAAGGATAAAGCAAAAGAAAAAGAAAAATCTTCGCCAACCATGATCCATAGAGTGCATGTTTTTAGCATGCAAGAAATTGGTCCAAATTATATCTTATGCACCCTTTGGCATCCAAACGACTTTCACTTCATATACCTATAACATATGACCAGGTTTTCTGATATTGTCGATTAATCCCTGTTCTATATATGCTGCATTAAACATGTGGTTGGGTGTTAGGTTTATGTATATCAATTAAAGTTTAGTAAGTCTCCTCTTGTTGAGTTATAGTTGGATGAATGAAGGGTTGGTGCAGAGCATGGTGTGATAAAAAATGAGGAGGGGAAGAGCTTCTTGGGACCAACCACTTAATTCCTCAAGAACTTGTCTTGGCAGCACGCAGGGCATGGACTTGTTAATTAGCCCTACAAGATAATGTAGATATCAATGTCTTTCTAACTAGTTGCATCTCTATGTTTATGGCTTCTTCCTGCATGAACCATCCGACCTCTCTTTTATTTTTTTCTGTCTGAAGAGTGCTTCAGTTAGTTATGTATTGCTGACATGAAATTGTGCTTCATCTTTTGTTTTATGCATCTCATGATGAAAGGGAGAATGTCATTTAAGGTTCTTCTGTAATCAATAAAAGCTTAGCTACTCTTTCACGCAAAGGTTGGTGCTGGGCTTTACTAGTGCAATTAACTAGCGAATGAAGAAACTCCTATGACTTGGTACTCATGGCAGGTGTGGAGCCAGTAAGATAATAACAAGACACATCCTGGGATTGCTTTGAGTGTAGAACTAAATGAATTTATAATCATTGTGGTCTTACATTACAGCACTGAGCTTTTTTTTTCTTTTTTTCTTTTGAGGAATAAGTCTTGATTTTATTACATTACAAAGGATGGACATGTTTGCACTCAAGGAAGGAGTTAAATGAGGATATCATTTGCCCAAGAGTGAGTGAGAAGAAAAAGAAAAAAGTTTTCTTGAGCTAAAAGGGAACAGAATGGTAGTCATCAAGAGTGTTCTATGTCACACAACTTTTGTGTCCACTGACAATGATGCTTGTTATGGAGTTCAGATGTCATATGATGGTGCACATATACTGTCCACAGAACCGATCAAAAGTATGAGAACAAGAGTGCTAGGTAATGTAGCATGGCAATTGAAGAAGATAGTTCTTGGATAATTCCAACTGTATGAAGTGTCAAATCTGAGACGAGGCATACATAGTGATTAAGCTGCTAGGTTAAAGTTTTGAAGTTAAATTGTTGCCATGAGCATGACATAATTCTTAGCATTTTCCAGGCTAAATATAAGATACAGCATCAGATGAAATTTCTAAATTGTGATTGCAGGTTACCACTGGAGGTCAAAAAAAATTATTGAGTAATTAGGTATATTTTCTGGTGCTTCACTACCCTTTATGATGTGAACAGTAGTAAGGCTTTAGGCTTGATCGGGTCAGATATTAACTCGGATGGCATGATATGTACTTTAAACCGTAGTTGAATAAAAATTGCAACAGCTTAACTTCGTCTCTTCTACATAAACAAACCTTGGAAATGTGAACTGGTTGAAAAGAGAAAAGCAATAGGAGTTGCATTCATGTGCAGAGTAGTGTAACCTTATCCTTATCAAAAACACTGCAAGTTGATGTCATTTAGAACTTTATTGTCTCATTTTCAAGCATGAGCATCCATTGAACACGACATCCTCTAGTAATAATTTATACAGAAGAATTGGTCCTTTGAAAGTGACCTGTGTTTGCTTTCATGTAGGCAAAAAGCTCTATTATACTGCATAAATTAAACAAAGAATGTCCAACTCTAAGTTGATTGGAAAATAAATGGTAATCATAAACTGAAAATGACATCTGTTCTAACTGATTATAACCGGTATATGAGCAAGCATCTTTGGGAATTGACACACAAAGGCACTTTATGGCTTTTTAGCTCCTAATACTGTTGCTGGGTAATCAGGATATCATATCCACACCACTTTGTCCTGGACCACCACTTAGACATACATCTTCACAAAGCTTTTTGTTCTTCCCATGTGATTTCTTTGGATCACTCTCAAGTTTATTGTGATTTCCATATATTTCACCTGATTGCATTGTTAAATCTCATATTTTAACGATGAAACCAATTGATAATTGTTTATGATTTGATCTGCGTTTTGAGTGACGCAGGATGCTTTGATCAAGATGAGACAATTAAAGCAGGAAGAATCATGTTGGGCCGGGGGAAAACATGTCAGAAGATTGGACGTCGGGTCGGAGGATCGGTCGACGTATCCGACAGAAGGCTTCGGGTCGTGGATTCGGGCATCGGGCCAAGAAGAGCGGATATTGCACCAAGGATATCGGAGTTGCAGAGTCAACTGGCCGATTGGGCAATAAGCCACAAAAGAGGACAATGCACCGACAAATTGGACGAAGCGTCGAGGGACCAATAACATGCCGGACAACTTGATTAATGCTTAGTATTAATTATCTAGATCAAAATGTGTTTTACAGGATTGACTACGATAGCAAAGCATGAAGCAAAATGAAGTCCCGGAGTCAAGGACGCGATTTCGTTGGGAGTTGAAGAGTTCGTCGGAAGTTTTGGCGGAACCAGCCGAGAAGTCTCGGAGCTTGCCAGAGAAGCTCGTCGGAACTCGCCAAGAAGATCGTCGTGAAGTCTAGGAGCTTGCCGGGAGTCCGTCGGAACATTGTCGAGAGATCGTCGGAAGTTCGCCGGAAGATCGTCGGAAGAAACTAAACTTCAGACTTGTTTAGCTTAGAATATGTCTTAGGAATCGTAGTTAGCACGTAATTTGGTTTGGATTTGGACCAACCCAATTAGGGGCCAGCTAAGCCCATATAAGGACTGTGTTGGGCCCAATGAGAGGTCCAAACAATGCCCCAAGAAGTCTCACCGTTGTGGCACAGTCTTCGAGATTGTGTCAGGCGGTGGAGCATAGCACCCCAAGCGGTGGTACCGCCAGATTGGGCGGTGGTACCGCCTAGGGCAATGTCAGTGTGACACTGGGCGGTAGTACCGCCCATGCCCGGGGAACCCGGGATGCGAATGTAAATACCCCCCTCATCCCCGGTTAAAAGGGTGGTACCACTAGATTGGGCGGTGGTACCACTCACGGCAATGTCAGTGTGACACTGGGCGGTGGTACCGCCCATGCTCGGGGAACCCGGGATGGGAAAGTTTTAGGCTCCAAGTTTGAATCAACTTGAAGCCTATAAATACCCCTCTCATCCCTGGTTAAAAGACACAAGCACAGAGAGCCTAAAAGCAAAGAAACGCTACTACAATCTCTTTAGAAATTCCCTCCTCCAAGTCTAAGTGTTAGAATTCTGTTTAGAGAGGAGAGTGAGTGCTTGTAAAGGTTATCTCCTAAACCTGATAAAATACCTTACTGCAAACCTCCTTAAGTGCTTACCGTCTTCGATTCATTTACGTACACATATTTCAAAGTGAAGTATTTCCGAGTTCGGTTTTATCGAAATGAAAAGTTTTTTGAAGTCGTAATCTTTATCGCTGCACTAATTCACCCCCCCCTCTTAGTGCTGACCTCGGATTCTCGATCCTAACATGCATTACCTTTCTGTCGCAAAAATTTCATCATGGAACACGTATTTCAAAGTGAAGTATTTCCGAGTTCGATTTTATCAAAATGAAAAGTTTTTTGAAATCGTAATCTTTACCGCTACACTAATTCACCCCCCCCCAGTGCGGACCTCGGACTCTCGATCCTAACATGCATATGTTGCAAAAATTTCATCATATACACTTTTGTACAGGAAGTTCCATCATATGTTGATTCTCCTGATTTCATTTCCAGAAATAAGATGTTCAGTATACCAATGGTACATCTGATAAAGAAATTAGAATAATGTCTCTCTCTCTCTCTCTCTCTCTCTCTCTCTCTGAGAACAATGTCCTGAGATGAAAATGATTCGAGAAGGATTAATTTATTACAATAGTTTAAGGCATCTGTAATGGATATATTGATATGCATCACAAGTCTAATATTGGTCAATTCTTACCCACAGTGCTCGAGAAATGTACCTTCACAGTGGATTACTTCTCATGCTGCATCAGAGCACCAGGTTATTGCATCACTTACACTATGGGTACTCCTCAATTATTCTCATGACAACCGTTCATCCAAGGCGGCATCGACCAAGCAATTCAATAGGCTGAGGAGTAAAAGGTGTAATTGCAGCAAGCTCCAGGACATCATGTTTGGTTGTTTATAGCAGAGGGAGTTACTCCACCTTTCTCTGGTTTCTTTCTCTTACACAATCATACCATTGCGAAATCATTCAGCTAATAAACCTTTGTCGAATAGCTATATCATTCTGCTGTGACAAGTCGATGAAAGAAAGTGAGGACAGAGTGCATAAATGACATCTATGAGTCCTGCCACTGCCAGGTTTGTTTCTCTCAAGGCTTTCTGACATTTTCTGAGATGTGTCATGAAGGTTAGAACTCAGCAAGTTATATAACACTTTAATCATTTTAATTGTTAAGGATCAGAATTTTGTCTGCTATATTTGCTTTCCATTTGGATTCTTTTCCTTTTTTTCTTTTTGATCTGAAAGCAACCTTCATTTCGATACTATGTTAAGAACTACAACAATTTTATCATTTTACAATGTTAGAAACTATGTATATATACTTATTATTTGAGGCACTCCACGTATCTATTAAACATATATAAAAGATGGTACGGACAACTGTAGTCTTAAATGATGAGTTACTAAAGGAATGACACATAGCATGTCCTGCATGATGTCCTTTTTTTTTTTGGGATGCTAAATATATGACATGTGTCATAATAAGTGTAATTGATGTATAGTTTGACATCAACAAAAATAAAATCTTCATTACAATCTATTTATATTATTATTGGAACCCAATTGTATATATGTAGGTGAGTTTATTGCAAAAGATAAAGCTAAGATATAAAAGAGTTTCTGGGGGAGAATCAAAAGAAGAGACAACAATACTATGACCTTTTCAGGGATTGACATGTGTTTAGATTCTTTCACTTGCTAATAGGTGACATATGTAAGCTCACCCACTGTGCTTCACTTACTCCTCTTCTTTGATTGTCTTTTTATTTGGTGGGAACTCCTGTGATCCAAAACAAAATAACTACTTGATCTGATAGCTGCATCTTTTTTGATAGAACAAAGCTTTGTGGCAAAGAATGTTATAAACACTTTGGTAACTCTTTCATGTTGGTTTGCTTCACCTTCAACCTGATCCTATTTATTTGCATGAGGACTATTTTTTTTTTTTTTTGTGCTTCCAAGATTTTTATGTTTCCTAGTTAGTTATCATTAAATTTCCAAGAGATTTTGATGTCTTTTTCATATCTACATACAGCTAGCTGTCTTGATATAGCCTTATGCCCCACTTGTAATTGTCTTTTTCTTTTACTGGAAGCCCCTTCCAATAATTTGCTTGTTCTAGTTCAGAGAACCATGGCACCTATCAGGGAAGAAAGATCTGAATGTATAGTAGGAGATGTACACACATCAATTATTAATGCAGTAAGAAGATACACGGATGTTGCATAGCCTTAATTGCAGTGGATGAGACAGCTCAGTTCTAGCTGGAACTGCTGTTTCCTAGATTTAGTCCCTTCGATTAGACCCTCTGGATTTTAGCCAGTCCTTCACCTGATCTAAAAGAAAAAGAACTTTCACTGCTCGATCTGTTGTCTTGTTATTTTAGTTGTACGACTTGTATATGAATTAATCATTGCTGAAAGATCTGACTGTGCTTAGGGTTGATATTAACTACTAGAGTTTCTTTTCTTCTTTCTCTTTCTTCGCTTTGTGATGTATACAAATCAATAAAAGCCTTGTGCACTGAGTCATCCTTTTCTTATGGACTGACAGCTAGCTATACAGTTGATCTATCATTGTAGGTACAGTGTCGAGTCCGATGCATGGATTGACTGGCTATCTAACATGCAACGGTTTGATTTCTGACAGAAACATGGTCTGCGATGGCATCTGAAACAGGAGGATGAATGCATCATCAATGAATGATTGTCCAAAGTTACAGTTTAACTGCTATGGTCGTCACCAACAGACAGTTGGTGAGATTGTGACCTCTTCCGCTGGAGCTCCAAAAGCGACTCGCTGTGGAGAATGCAGCAGCAGCAGCAGCAGCAGCAGAAGAAACTTGGCACAAGCTTAGCTTAGACGACATGGGTCCCGAGATTCGCCATGGCAACTTCGAGGCCGTATTCATCGGCTTCTTTGACCTTCGACATACTTGATGGTGTCGTCTTGCATTCCCATGTAATTTGAGTGGCGTGGTCAGTTGTCCCCTCTCTTTGACCTGGTCAACTGGAGTGAATGCAGTGAACGGACTCGATTGGAACTGCAGCCGTGGAGGACACAACCAAGCATGTTTAGTTATCCGTGCACTGTTTGCCCTGTGAAAAGCGCTGGTCATTAGATTAAGAGGTAATTATATATTATCTTTATAGTTAGTTATCTACTCTCGGCATTTTTAATTCTATACTTATAATTTAAAAAATATTTAATCATGTTTCTTTTCAATTTTGCTGATGAAAATATCGTACGTATTGTCACATACGAAAAACGATATCAAAATATGATTAAGAAGATAATTTCATAATGCTATTCTCATCGATATTAATTTCTTCTTTTGAAAGTAACGGTTAAGAAAACAATAGTTTTACAACAATCGATAGACGAGGAGGAGGTAGCATCACAAGAGAGATCCTTTCTATAGAATGCTTTATTTTCCAACAAAACCCTCCGTATATACAAAGAAAAAAGATGAATTATGAAAACCCTTCATAATTATGGAGCAGTTGAATAGCATTGTCTCATTTTGTTTTCTAAGAAAACCCTTCTCTTTCCATTAATTTTTTTTCCTTTAGATAATAAGAATAACACTACGAAATTATATTTTTAACCCTATTTTAATATTATTTTTTACACGTAACAATACATATCAACAAAGTTGACGATGTAAGAAGAAACAAAATTAGATGTTTCACTTTCGTAAGTATAGATATTCTAATGTAACTTTTAAAAATATAAAAATCAAGATATTAAAAATAACTAATTACATAACTTAATCATAAAGATCCTGGAACACTTCGGACACAAATGTAATTTGAATTTTTGTTGTATTTCCTTAGAAGTTTATTTTTGGTAAATTATGAAGAAAATTTTAACTTTAGTATAGGATAAAATTGTCAAAAATTATCCTCAAAATTTTTGCATCATATTACTTGTTTTAGTCCCCCAAACTATTTTTATCACAGCAAAATGCCATATCAATATGCCCAACTATTCCTCTTTTTTTTTTCTTCTAAATTACCAATCAACATTAATTGGATTTTTTTTCTTATAAAAATCTTTTACCAATTTCATAGGGTGAGATGTAATTATAATTTGTTTTTAAAATTAGGGAGATCTTTTTTATTTACCTTTTATTTCTGTTCGTTAAGTTCTTTAGGGCATAAAAGTAGTAGCTAAATAAAATTGGCATCAAAAGTTTCATCATATGATTTAACCATCAAACAAGTATTTGTATCAACATAAACAAAAAAATAATATTCAATATGGATCTTTGTTTTTTATTAAAGAAAAAAAAAACTATACATCTCTTAGGTGACATGGCCCTAAACTATGGTAGTCACAAACCAATTCCGTGTTAAACCTACTTACAACAGTTCGGAAGAATCAGCCAAAACATGAACTTAAAGAATCAGTCTGGCTCTTTGGATTGCAGAGAACAGAGTTGTCCGAGGAGAAACCCTAACGTCAAAACCACTCGATAACTACAGAAAGTTTACATGCAAAACGTTGTAAGGCTGTCTGCCCATCCATCAACACTAATAGACACTCTGTTCCCCAAAAAGATTTAAGAAGGAGACTTTTCTAAAAAAAACAATAGACTAAGGATTGAAGAGCTTCCTGAAAGGTCCATCTTTCCTGTCCTTGGCAGCTTCTGTTAACGCGAGGAACCTCTTGAAACCAGTTGTAGCAGCTCCCCTTCCGAGAGCTGCAGCCCGAGTGAGCACATCTTCTCGGGATGAAATAGCAGCAGAGGGAGCAACATTGATCGATGGAGTAGATGTGGCAATTACAGTTGGAGCGGCTGGTGCTGATGGAGGACCAGATGGGACGGCAACGGATGGAGCCACCACTGATGGGTGTCTGATTACAGTGTTGTGTTTGTTAAAATCATCAAGTATAGCTTGTTGGTCTGCTTTCTTCAAGCCCTGCAACACACTAAAACAGTAAGAAGTGCAACAAAAGCATGCACACTGGCTATGCAGGGATAACTATAGGCAACTAGTATACACAGCCTTGGCAAAAAGATGTGTTTCGAGGTTTTGGGAGGCTTTAGTCTGTGTTGTCACTTTAAAATGATTAGAAAAAACTAAAACACAATTATGGTTGCCATCTTTACATCTGGCAATCCTCTTACAACAGTAATTGAATACTGTAAAGTTCTATTAGCAAAATAAGGAAAAAAAAAAGGAAGAGAAATTTATGCCTTATGATCTAACCAAAAATATCCAAAGGTGGTTTCCGAAACAACTTCTCTCAAATTTAATGAATAATGGCTAATTTTGCGATGTGTATTGCTCAAAAACAATGATATCCAAGGCCCATTTGTTTCACCGAAAGTGAAAAATCAGTGCTGAAGTGGAGTACCCTGAGTTCCAGTTCCTTGGAACAGTAGTTCCACAGTGTTTGGTGGTTCGAAGTTGCTTTTGGATAAAAACTGAAACAACAAAAGATAACCAACCATTTTCCCACTTTCATGTAAATGACTTCAGGGCTCTTCCCACAGTGATCCACTTTCAGGCTCCTTTTGGATCTCCACTTTCAGTCTACTTCCAGTGAACCAAAATTTGGAACCGGGCCACTTCACCGAAATTCCACTTTGATGGTTTTCTTTCGCAATACAAATGGACCCTTTTGAATTTTAGTCTCCAACGAACAACACATTTCTAATTCTTCATTAGTATGTTTCCTAACTTGGACTAATGCTAGAAAAGGACCTACGTGAACAAGCATAGTTAACTTTAATGTTCCTCAGAACTTTGGACAATCATACAAATGAGAAGCACAACATTTAAGAAAATAACCTTCAGGTCCAGTATCCTCTGAAACTCAGCAGGTGTTCCCTCAGGAAGTAACGCTCGGTATGTACTTGCAACAGAATCGATTGGAGATAATATAACCTGTATAAAGCAGGTTGGTCCTTGAACTTCGGTATTTGCTCTTCAGGTGATAACCATGAGTAGGGTCAAGCTCATACCTTCAATAGCGCTTCAGCTTTACTCATTTCACGGCTAACAAATTTTGAATAGCTAGTAGCAACTGTTGCCTGTCAAAGGGCAATAATTAATCATAATAAGAACATGCAAAAGTTGGCAACAATTAAAGGAAAATATGCAAACAGCAACAGCTAATGAAGAACCATGAAAAGATTTAAAATATTTGGACCAAAATACTCTTATATAGCCAATGATTTTACTTAATTTGCTAGCATAGGGCAGCGATTTGCTCCAGCATCAGAAAAAACACAAATAACATTAGTTGACAAAATATCATGAATAAATTTAAAAATTGAAAAAAAAATTCATACACTTGACAATTTTACTTCTTGTGTAGCTTAGGACATCTCAATGCATGAGACTCCTGCCTTTGTGGAGGGTCAATTTACACAACTTACCATTGCAATAGGAAGGTCATTCACATTACTCAGTTCCTTGGTCACCCAGGACATGAAAAGTAATGTAACCATTGAGCCAAGGATTGCCCTCCTTTTTAGAAGCCACTGCTTATCGTTAAAATATCTTGGTCTCTTTAACTACATCTATGAGTTCTACCATGAACTAAGCCGCAGTTCAGATAAACAAGTGCATATATACCTCCGATGGTTATAGTCTCCTCTAACCTCATGATATTCAACTTGAAAAAAATTTAGAAGTCTAAATATGATAAACAAAAATTACTACGAATGCTAAGTACCTGCTTCCCTAAAGTAGGAATCTCCAAAAGAATTGTCTTTACAGCCTGAGTATCCAACAGCATCTAACGCATAAAGAATCAAAGTCTCCAAGTTACATTCAAATAAGAAGAAAAAAAACTCAAACTCAAGATATGTCTTCTGTGTTTGTTTCTAGCCATCGACGATGAATTCAACGTACCTGTTGTGCACCAGTTTCTGATATATGTTTGCATTTGAAAATATTGAGGAAAAATCGAGGGCCAAGAGATGCCGCTAGCTGGAAGTTATTTCATTTTGCAAGTTATCAGAAAAATAACAAAAACAGGAAAAGAACAATGTAATACAACAACAACAATAAATAGTAATTTCTCAACTATTTGGG
>LVTN01000724.1:0-25286 GCA_001649415.1 Musa itinerans | reverse complement strand
GGCAAGCAACCATGCAATGGCTTCCATGGAAAGAGGCAAATTAATCATTGGGGTAAAACCCAGGTTGTTGATTTTAGACATTGGACCCCCCATTCATCAGCTTCAGCATCCATTAGTAAATCAAATATTAAAATTCTCCAAATCTAGCTTCTAAACAGAAAAAAAAACCTTCCGAATTGAAAATAAATTAAACCTCCAAAGTTAATTTGTAAATTTGACCATGTCAGTTGCATAATTTAGCTCACTAGTGGAGCAATTGTATGAGGAAATCCTAGAAAGTGTCTAGGTGCAAATAAGAAATGATAAGAATTGTTATGGGAAGTAAGGTTTTAAATCTCAATCCAGTATCAATACCATTCCTGGGGCAGAGTGTACCATGTGTCGGTACACTCCCATGCCGACTAATGTGCCCAGCCAGGGAAGGAGAGGAGAATTGGAAGAGGGAGAGAAAGAGAGAAAAGAGGGGAGAAGTGGAGGAGAAAGACGAGGAGGAGGAGGAGGAGGCAGACGAGGGGGAGAGAAGGCTGCAGTAGCAACACATAATGAAGGAGGAAAAGGTGGCAGTAACAATGCAAGGAAAAGAAAAAAGTGACACGAGGAGAATGAAGCAGTGGCAACGCAAGGAGAAGGCAGTTATTTGCCCTAGCGTGGACAAGAGGAAGAGAGAAAAAATGGCATATGTATCTATTAAGACTCAGGACTTAAAAGGAAAGACCTTGTGCCATAAAATTACTGGCCTTAAGCCCAATCCATAAGCTTATCGGGCGATAAGCAGTGTCTCAAACTAGAACAGGCAATTTTGCCCGATCCATGTACCAGTTTGGGCTTGCGGAGGTAAATACCAGCTCTACTAACAGGTTTAATCAAATTAAAAACCATGCAAAAGGTGTTACCATCTTTGAGACACTATACAACAAACAGTGCAACTAAGAACAAATATCACAATAACATTAGTTCATGCATCTAGGCTGGCACCATATTAAGTATTTCCACAGGGGAAGTAGTTATTAAAGATACATTTAATAGCACAACAAATTCAGTTTAAAAACTTACCTTGTCCAAGAAAAACTGAAAGTAAGTGGTAGACAGGAGGCTACTGAGCACAGGAATGCTACTGGCAAGAATAGAATTGATGCCATTGACATACCTGCAAACATCAGAAGAATCTTTTGATGATTGAAATATAACATTGACTAGAAAAGAATAATGAACAGCTTAATAAAATATCAATTTACGCTTCTATCAAAACATGTTCAAATGTTCAATACTCCAACTTGAACCACCCAGACACCTTTCTGCTCAACAGCATACATTCATAGGTATGATTTAACGTGAAAGAAGATTATATGGGTTTGGTTCTAATTGTTCAAAAGAAGAGCATGGACTTGTGAGCCTCAATACAATTGATCGGTAAAATGACTAATTTTGATGGACAGCAGCAAGATAGTGCCAGGTGATCATCGAGGAATCACATTCATTTCAAATGTAGAAATTAAATATTAAAGAACTAAGACTTCAGAGTTTTTACTCTGATTGGTCACCAACACTTTCAAGAGTCGCCCAAGGAACTCGTGTCATTGCAGTCATCTCAGCATCAAATTTGGTCTCAAGCCCATGCACTAATGTTACTAATGCTTTTGTAATCACTGCTGAGAACTCATCCTGCATAAATGCAAAATGCACACCCATTTAAAAACTCTTAAAAGGTTTAAAGGAACTTAGATATAGGATATGAGATTTATTACCTGAACTTCTGACATATCCACCTTGTCTGCAAATGAAGGATCAATTATCTTCAAAATGTTTTCAGCTAGCTCGCCAGACTGTCACAGAAACGTAAAATAATGTTAACTTCCATTACTGACAGATGGAAAATAATAACTCATAATTAACAGATTTTTTTTTGGACAATGAAAAGGACTTACTGTGATAACTGACAAATCAAGAAATTGTTGGAAGAACAATACTATGTAATAGGCATAACTAATGGTTAATCTTTATCCTATTTCACAACAGAATCCAATTTCTCAATCCAAGAGTACAATAGTTTGACATTCAAATTTCTCTCTAGAATTCATCTAATACAAAACTTATCCTTCAAAAATTTGAAGTACTACGGCCAACTTACAGTTTTATGGCAGTACTCCGCTGTATTGACAATGTAGCATATCATTCTCTCATCTCTGTCAGATGTCTGCCGTTATTGTTATAAAATATAAGTGTTACATGTCAAAGTAAAGTGAAACTAGATAAATTAGTCATTCATCTACAATAATAATTAAAAAAACATGGTGATGACCTTGATCTGCCCATCTGTTCCAGTAGCAGCTGCAACAATCCCTGTACCACCTTTAGGCAATCTAGCATATAGCTTTGTTGCATATGCTTTCAAAATTCTTTGAAATACCTACTCAATTCAAGATAATAAGTAATATACCTCGAACAATGATCCCTTTGGGCAATCCCAGCATTATATGATGATTAAATATGAATAAATATGTACCTCAAACAAATTAAATAAAGTCTGACTCTTCGTTAAGGCACTGCATCGCTTTAAGCTTCTCCTTATTATCAAGAATAACTGCAGCATTGAACAATTCCAAGTGAAACAAAGAACATCTAGAAAATAATCTTTATTAAACTTCATTTAAGTACAAAGGTTTTAAGGCAAGAAAATATATTTTTTGTTGAAGCAAAGAAAAAAAAGTATGTTCACCAATCCTTTGTGATAATCTCTTCTCTCCCATCCTCAACTCATATGGGTCAAGGCAAGGTTTTAAATCTTAGTCCCGTACCACTACCAGTCCTTGGATAGACGGATACGACCTTGCTCAGGCAGAATGTAGAGTTTCAAATGATCAGCTGAAATAGATTTAATTCAATTACAAACATATCATATAGACATATACAATAAAAAATGGGGTAACCCTTTTTCCCTTCCTGGACCATTTAGACCAAAAACAGATTTTATAGGGCACTTACTGGCCAAAATATCTCATTGCCAAAATCTCTTGGTGCTGGCATGACACAAGCACTCGTGATGGTAATCCTTGATGTCACAGATAGAACATTGATGATTTTTTATGTTTTATTTTCCTTTAGGTTTAGTCAGACACTAAATTACTGCTTGAGAACAGATTTGAAGGAAGCAAGTTTTGTGATTTTAGCTCCCATCACAAATTCATGAACTTAACTTTATCTGCAGAACAAAATGTTATAGCTATAAGAAACAAGGTTAAAGGAATATTAATATCTTCTAGACATCAATAACCAAAAAAATCAACCTTTCTGCAGATAATTTTCTGAAGCAGCCTATGAGGACTAAGTTAATTTACAATCTCAGCTTCTATAACAATGGAAGCATGCATGGAATTTTTCACAATAAGACAATTCTCATAACAGAAAATATAACATTACATAATACCTGCATGCTACCTGACAAAATATTTGTCTGACTTCCCTCCTCAGTTTCCCAAGTTTCTTCCTATAAGAAAACATATTTCGTAATTACATGCCAGTATGTGACAGAACAACACATGAAATTAATATTTTTAACAACCTGAACAAGTTTCTCCAAATGCTCCATTAGTGTTTTCTCCTCTAATTCTATGTAAACTGTCAAATGTGATTCAAAGCAAGAAGAAACAATTCCACGAAAGTTGAACTGCAAGGGCAGGATGGATATCAATATCATATTTTCATGATCTCACATGCAAGTTAGATATCACACAGGAAACTAAGATACTTACTCCAGAGCCATGAACAGATAAATCTCTCTGTTTGTCAATTTCCTAAAAAAGTAGAAACCAGGAAGCTAATTACAATAGGAAGGAAAAATTTAAAAGAAACTGAAGTCATTTGGTACATACTGCTTCATCTCCGCCATGTTGCACAGCAAGCTTCTTTTCATATTTTTTACGTATATCCAAGACAATTTGCTTGTTGCTTTCCCCCAAACCAGTTTCTTCGACGTCACTACCAAGTTCTTTGCCATGAGTGCTCGCAGTTCCTCCACTAAATTTTTCTGCCATTTCTTCCTCAAACTCAAGGGTCCGCTGCAATGCCTGAAATGTGGAAAGTAGGATCATAATAGTTTGCTTCTGAACCAAAAACTAAAAAGTTCTAGATTAAAAATAAAAACAAACCAAAACACAAATAAATAACAAAATGTCCCATTTTACTTGACCTGTTTCCAAGCAATTTGTTACATTTTTTTTGTTGGACTGGAACAACAACAGCCATAATTATTTAGATCATTTGGGGTCGGCGACATGCATCTTTGTGCCATTGAGCTCTGCGTAATGCCAATATCTTTAGTTTAATCAATAATAATCAAATATTTTTATTATTTTTATCAAAGTCTTCTTAAGACTTCATTTATCTCGCCTCACATTACTAATCCTAATCAACTCAGTCATCTAATTACACCATCTATAGATCTCCTTCGAACTTGTTCATACTATCTTAGACTATTACACATTGATTTAGTCTCACCTAAGAAGTGGAAAAATGAATGCATTTGTAAATATAGGCTAGATGACCTACTATCCTCAACTTGCACTTGTGCATTTTGGACCATGTAGTTTCACGTTCATCAAACTAATAAGTTAATTCTCTCATTGAGCTAGAATTTTTGACAATTGGGAGTAGGACTCTTGCTTCTGGTCATTGAACATATTTACTTCAATTACTGTTTTGTAGACATCCACTTTTCTGGAAGGGTAGATCAAGTTCGTAGGTCCTGACAGTTTCTCATTGTTGCACAGTCTTGCACATCATTCATCAATTGTTCACATCTAAGTTGTGCTGCAAACTACCATGTGCCCAATATGTACTTCGTAGGTCCTGACAGTTTCTCATTGTTGCACTTGCACAGTCTTGCACATCAGTCATCAATTGTTCACATCTAAGTTGTGCTGACTACCATGTGCCCAATATGTACAGACAGAAACAGTTAGTCAACATCTATACTATGCGGCCAGCTTGCCATACCCTTCGATCACTGATGTGTGTTTTCTTGTATGCTGTGTTTTCTTCCTAGATATGGAAATTTTTTGTACAAAAATAATTCCTCTTTCTGCCTGACATGAACCGTCTTTGATTTCCTAGATTAGGGATTTTTTCACAAAAATAATTCCTGTTTCTAGCTGACATGAACATTCTTTGATTCTCCCGAGGACAAAATTTTGCATTCTAAAAATGTTTGATGTGGTTTACCAGGAGATCAAAATTGTCCTTAATCAGATAAATCTGAATAATATACAAACAAAGAAAGAGGTGGCTGACAGATTCCCCCATAGCATTGACTAAATAGTTAACTATGTCAAAATCATGCTCTTTCCTGAAAAGCTATTTCAGGATCAACTACAGTTAGGCATAAAAACCGAGCATCAAACAATATAAAGCAACAAGGAGAAAGAGATAGTTCTCTTTTTTGACTAAAGTATCATTTATAATAGAATTGCTTGATGCAGGGTTGACAATGAAACAATAGCATCATTCAATGTCTGTCAGAAGCTTCTCTGAACATTGATGGTTAAGATGTACATAGATAACAAGATAATCTAATTTGATAAAAATCCTTTTTGTGCTACAAACAACTTCAAACCTTTGCAAAGTTCCACAAGTTAATGGGACATTAAGTATATTAAACTATTAATCAAAAATAAAAAAGCATCGCCACAATGTAGAAAAATAAGATGAAGAATTACCAATAAGAGTGTTGCAACATCTGGTTTCTCTTTCAGATTACTGAGAATATCCACAATCTGTGTCCTGAAAAATTAGATACGTCAAGTTATTTTGTTGAAGATGCATGCATTATCTTCCTTGAATATTGGCTAAAAGTTGACAAACGGAAGCTAATATCCACAAAAGGTCATCATCTATTGTCACTGAAAAGTTGCACTGTGCTCCCTAATAACTAAAGTCTAGAACTTTAGAAGCTATTAACCTACTCATATGAGAATCAATTGTATATTCAAATAGAATATCTGCCCTTAAACCCTAACATGGCATTGATTTAAATCTCC
This sequence comes from Musa itinerans, assembly GCA_001649415.1. Classification (NCBI taxonomy): domain Eukaryota; kingdom Viridiplantae; phylum Streptophyta; class Magnoliopsida; order Zingiberales; family Musaceae; genus Musa; species Musa itinerans. The sequence goes on along the minus strand of LVTN01000724.1, from coordinate 19,254 downwards.
TTGAAGAATAAATGCTCAAGCTTTGAGCTAAAAATCTTTTCAATTTCATATGTTATCTTATTTCTACTGAAAAACTTGGCTTTATTTTTTTCTTGAAAGATATCAACATTACAAAATGTTTGAGTTGATAAAAACCACTTAGGTTTTGACTGCAATAGATATGTCCAAAAAATGTAGAATTGTGAAATGCAAAATTTTAATTTCAGTCAGAGAAACTCTTGTTTTGTGTTGAAAAAGACAAGAAAGCTCAAAGTTAAGATCAATTCAGGAAGAATTTGATGCCAGAGAAAAAAAGACAGAATAGGTTGAGGTGCAACATCTGATCAAGTGTCACAAACCTTGTTAGCTTACAGAACTGGATGCACAGAAGATAGTCAACATGCCAAGCAGAAGGAAAAATTTTCCAAATTTCCTCATTTGTCCGCAGCCGACGCTTAATCCATGCATATCTCCTTTCAGTCTTATCCAGTTTTGCTAGTTCTATATAAAAGTGACAAAAGAAACCAATTTCAGGATCAGTAAAATGTGGATGGGAGAAGAGCTCAAAATAACATGAATTAAGTAACCTGCTCCCTCAAAGATCTGACGATATGAAGTCAGCTCCTTATTGCACAAGTTTCTTACTAGCTCTTCCCTTACAGATGGCTCCAACGCATCAACAACCAAACAAGCATCTGTCAACTGTTGCAGCAAATTAGTTTCTTCTGCCTCTTTTCCAGTTCCTAAGCTGCAGATTGTTGTCAACAATTACTTAAATGGACCTCTAAATCAGTGAAATTGTACTAGGTTATTCTCAATTAAAAGATATGCTAGACATGGAATTCAACCAGAAACTTGAATAAGGCAACCCAAAGACTACTTGAAAAACTAAAGTTTGCGTCCGTATTTTGCACTATATTGCAAGAGATTTACAAGACTAGGAATCAAATACTTGTTTTGGATTAATCTTCTTACTTTTTATTCCTTCATTTTGAGAATTACTATCATAATCAGTAAGCTTCGTCATAGTTCTTCAAATCTTTTTCACTTCTTTTCAATAAAAGATACATCCTGAGTCCTGATAGAAAACCTTTAATTATCCTTTTTTCAAGTCTTTCAAATCCATGTTAAGTTTTTGAATCTTACAATTCCTTGTGAAAGTCATACTTGGATTTTATCATGAAAAAATCTGTTCTGGATTTCCTTTCTCCACTTCACAAAACTCAACTTAAGACTAATTATGTGTATCTCAAAGCAAATGCATGAATTATGAATTACACAACTAATTAAGATTGTTCCATGGAGTTATGAAAACTGGAATGGTGCTGCAAGTTGCTGCAAATTGATCAATGTCCTTATGAAGTAGACGTTTGGCTTGAAATTAATGAGTAAATGGGGAATATTATCTGATAAAAGATTGAAATAGCTGTACACACCTACACACCCACAAGAGTGGATTAGACCAGGCACGTGAACCACCGCAATCAAGTACAAATTAGCAGGTGTGCCTTATAGACACTTGCTGCTTTAATATGATTAGTGAGAATCAGGTATTGGATCTTTCTGACTTATTTAATTGCTGCTGCTTATTCTAGACTACTGAAGAGCTAGCAAACCTTACAAAAATCAGCTAACTTTTCCTTGTACTCAGAGCAATTGGACTATCTTTGAGTAGTTGTATGCCAGTCTCCTACATCATGACACAAAGTATTGAAGTGCTGAACTGAAACATCGACATGTTACAACTAGGATCACCCCAAAAAAAAATCAAAAAGTAACACCCTCCAGCATTGGACCATGTGGTCAGATTCTGGTCCATGGTCGAACTAGCATTTGAAACCATGATAGTAACTCATGCTCTCATGTCTATTCAAAATGTAGGCTTGTACTAATCAACACAAACTTTGTGCCAAGCTTTGTTAGCAACTAATGTGATAACCACCACATAGCATGGCATGTTGTGACGAGAAAATCTTTGATTCAATTTTCCCATTTATCATTCTTCTAAAAACATTAAAATTGAGAACTCAGAACTAGAAAAGGCTCAAATCCCAATGAACATAAAGATGTAAACCTTGATCTTGTATGTTCTAGTCATAGAATGATTTGACATTCAACCCAATATCTAATTTGTGATATCCCTATACATTACATAGTATTTCTTCAAGTTTTTTATGAACAAATATATAAAGTGCATATCAATAACTTCAATAAAATTTCCTGAAATCTATTAACAACCACCTTGAAAAGTCTGAGAAGACATGGGACTTGAGTATTTTCTTGATGTTCTTGAACTTCTCTCTGAGTTCGGATATCTTTGGTACATCCCTATAAGTTTCAAAATGACTGCATAATTGGTTTACTGCCTGGAAACATGCCACAACTTCTATTAGCAGTAATGTTGGCATTCCACATTATAATTTGACAGCTGCTAGTGAAAAAATCAAGAGCAGGTAAAATAGTGAGTTTATGATAATGCTAAATACATTTTGCAGAAGAATATTGGTTGCAAATTCAGAAACCAGCACTTGTAGTCAGATAATAACACTAATTTTGAAATTGCACTTGACAGAAACATATATCAACATGGAAAACATAAAATTATGACACCGTTGGTTGCTTCAAATAGTTAAATTTGCCTTTTTTTTTCTTTTCTATCATTAAAACTGTTTTTAGTTGAGTTGTATATGCAATGGACAATTATGTCCATTGTGTCCTTTTGTCACTTAGTCTGGTAATTTAAGGCCCCAAGAATGTGGAGATGAGCACAAACCGCAACAAGGTTTTGCAAATACAGTACAGTTTTCATTTAAAGTTGGTGCCCATAGCATTCTTCTTAGCATTATCAAGTATTTCAGCAAGTTCATTCTGAAAAATATAACAGTGAGAATCCATTAATAGGCTCATCAGAATAGTTAACTCTTGTGTCCATGTTGATCTATATAAAGAGAGATGATATTTCAAATTTGATCTCAATATTACCATCAAAAACATTATTACCCTACCAATAACAAATATTGAAGTTTCCATTAGTCAATGGTTTTAACTCTTGAAAAAGAATGCATTGTACAACCTAAATAAAGATTAAACAGAGAAAAAACTGGTACTCTATCAAGCACAAGTCACAATTTCAAGAATAAACATTAAAATTTGTTATTCTACCTCCAACTGGGCAGCAGCCTCCTTATATTGGCGTTTTGAAGCCATTACTTGAAGTTGCTCAACAGCCGATACTGTAAGTATCATGTTTAATATAAACATAAGTAATCCATTTTCAGTAAGTAACTAGGATCTGCTAAGTCACAGCATCAATCAGGTATCAGTAAATTCATAAGTAGTATTATAAAAGAACAAGCAAAAACTAATCACAAGGATTGAAAACTCCGTAAAGTTAGTATGGTCTTCCAACCAGTGAATGGATCATTATGATATGAAGGCTTTAATTCAGTTTGACTTACACAATCTCACAAAATTAAGACTATTCACATTAACCAAAGATATGTAGTACAGAACAAGGTTGACAATTTTGTATACCAGTACTCAGTCAGGGCTCAAATCGGTACGATACCAGTCCAAGTGTTCATACTGCAATATGTACTGAGTTTCAAGAAAAGTCTAAAGAAGACCAAAAAATAGAAAAAAAAAGAGAAATTGCTCCATACAGAGCCAGTCCGCATGTCAGTCCTCTATCAGACCAGTAGATATCGGACCATACTAGCAGTATGTTGGTTTTTATGACCTTGGTGGTATCTACAATATAAATACTTAAGGAAAAAGAGAAATGGAGCACAAAAACAGAGAAAATAGCAATTTAAATGATATGGGCATGCTATATATTCTTGGATAAGAATGGAAGCTATGTTGTTCACACTCGGGCACTAGTCCTCGGGTATGGAGATATTTCTACAAAACAAATAGGCTTAACAAGAGGATAAATTGGATAAATAATATAGTAATGTAATATACAACTCTTTCACTTTCTCTTATATATACACTTGTAGACATTTCATCATTCCACATATCAAGTAACAACTATCAAAGAAATGATAAGTGAAAAAAGAAATAACTAGCAAGAGGTAGTGGTATAAAAACTAACCTAGCATGGTAAGTCGATGAAGCACTGTAATTGTGATTGTTATATGTTTCTTTGCACAGTCTAATTTCTTAATATCACGACAGATTTCTTGAACCATGGTTTCACTTTGTTCAGCCTTTGTTTTTATTTCATGTATCTTGTGCATAAGCTCCTGTTTACCAAGAGAAATGGACTTCAGGAGAGGAATAAATATTTAACAACAGTGACCATCTTCAAGTCCCAAATGATTTTCAATTCCATTTCTTTAAAATATCACAATGCCATAACTAAAAGGATAATACAACAAAACATCCCTTGATAACATTTGCAAGAACAAAGATGTCACCATCTGCCTCACTTCATGTTAGGAAATACAAAGTTATCCAAGTAAGAATGTCGAAGGAGGAAAAAGGACCTGAACAGCATGTGTTGCAGAAGCAAGATCTTCCTTGGCTTTTGTGCCAGAGTTACTCTGCACGTGCATAAATATAAACCTCATTGGTATCATTCCCCTAAAACAAGTTATATATAATCAAACCAGATTGCTCAAATGACCATGGAATGAACCCCATTGGTGACTACTGAAGAATGATAATGGTGTAGGCTAAAAAAATCAAGAGAAATAGAATTTGGGAGGACAACAAAGGTAGGCAGGACCTGTTGTCGGACTGCAACCAATATACTGGCATCTACACGGCGAATCTCGCTTTGTATCTTTTGCATAAGTGGCTCTACCCCTGATAATGATGCTTCTGAATATACGAGATCGTTCACAAGGTTAGAATTCAAGAAAATTGATTTCTTTATAAGACTTTGTGATATTAAAATACTTTCCATAAATTGAATTACTACAAGATGGGACACAATGTCAGCTATAGAATTTATCAACAAAATATTTGGCAATTATATGTCTACTGAAACTGAGTCATAAAATAAATAATAAGCGTTCTAAGCCGTAGTTCACTAGTTTGCATAATAAAAATGCTTGCTAACAATCAAAATTAGACCCACATTTGAGTCTCAGTTAGTGGTATTGTATATCATATATCTTGCTGGTTGCTTTGGCATCTAGTTCAGCACAAGCAGCTAGATCCTAAACATAACAATTAAAGGACTATTGGATACGGAAACTTTTCAAATTACCATGAAGTGTTGCACAGAAACATCTTTGAGCTCTGATCCAAAACTTAATTTCTTGATTTTTTTTAGATCAGATTTCTTCAAGTTCATGGACTCTTATTCCAGTTCATTAACGATAACACCAAGAAAAGACTAGTAACACCATCAAAAGACGAGTAAATTAAGAGCAGCACTATAATTCCATAAATTTATAAATTCGTTGTGTACAACAGGATTCACGGTCGAAAACAAGAACCCAATGCTCGAAAGAAACAAGAGACGATCCACCATACCAGTCGGAAACATCTGGTTAATGTACTCCAAAGCGCTGGACTTGTCCATGTCTCATCAAATCCTGAACCGCTCAACGCCAGTTACACTATGCAATCTGAAAAAACACGGCCTGAAACAGAGGAGGTTCCGTATTCAAACAAAAACTCAAGATTTCGTCATATCCAACTAGAATGAACGTCGGTAACAAAAGAGCAACCAAAAAGGCTCAGTTTAAGCAAAATCTACAGCATCCCACGAGATCAATAATGCTGTCCATTCCGACGGCGTCGGAATCGCTCAGATCCAAGGTGAAGGGGATGGTTTAATAAGGGTCTGGGGAATCCAAGACTTAGGGATCAAGACGAACCCCAAGGACTGGCCGCAGATCGAGATCGAGGCGGCATGGAGAACCGGATTACCTCTTCTTTACCGGCAACGGGAATCTGGGATCGTCATCGCGGTTTTCTTCCTTTCGAAGAACAAAGCGAGTATCTCAAGAGCCGCCGCTTCCGCTGTGATAAAGCTCCGGAACAACGGTCCGATAAACTTTGGTTCACAATCCGACCGAATCGGTGTCTCCGTCAGATCCGGTCCGGTCGAGCTAAGACCGACCCCAAGTGGCCAGGGCAGACACACACACAAAAAAAAACGAAATTTAAGAATTTTGTTCATATTAATACTTATAAATTTAAAATTAGTGAATATATTTAAAATCCTCTGGAAACTAAAAGCCCATGTGAATATATATCTTTTAGGTTAATTATTATCATATGATTTAATGGTAATGACATATGGGGATAAAATCCATTTACAGTTAGTTAATTTTTATCAAATCCCTTTATCAGTTATTGAACGGTAATAGTGATATGGAACCCTAAATATGAATCGGACTGTGACGAAAGCAATGACTTCAAAAATGGATAAGAATAAGCGCTAAAAGAAGCTAATTAGTAGCTTCTAATTGAGAGAGAAGTCTGACCTCTCAAATATAATCAGAACTCCACTGGAAGAAGGTGGTACTCCATTCAAAATTGCTGTGCAGTTAACACATATTCAAGATAAATGGAGTGCCAAAAGCTAGCAAAGAACTTGTAAGAATTGGGTTGAGCAAGAGTCAAGTGATGACAATTTGAAGCATGTCTGCAAGTTTGTCTCTCAAAAATGTCATGTCAGCTACTCCATTGGACTCACTAGTATGAAAACTTCACATGCAATACCAAAATAACTACAACTCCCAACAATGTCTTTGGACAAAGTGTAACTAGTTCTTTCATGCATATGTATCAAGAGGCAAGCTAAGATCACTTGCAAGTAGATACCAACCTTGGCAGAGTCAACAGACTAAAATGTAGAAAATGAAAGATTCATGATAGTCTGGTTGAAAAATGTGAGTTTGTAATGAATGATGCAATGAAATATGTTGCTGGCTGAATTTGAGCAATTAACAAGGTAAATTGTCTTCAAACAATAGCCCTGTAGGTGTAGCTATCAACAGCATCTTGAGCTGGTTTCAGGATAACATGAGAACTGACCTATTACCACTAAGCAAAGAGGCCTGATCTGTGAAAGGAAAGTAAAATACAGGTGTGTAGATGCAAGTATAGCCATAGAATTTAGTTGCAATAGAGCATATCTGCCATAATATTAGGTAAAGACAATGAGAGAATGATTAAGGCACCAATCACCAGTGTTCCTTACAAGTTTGTCTGACCCTGGAGACTGGAGTGACTTTGTACTTTGGGGATATGTTTAGTGTACAAAGTATGACAAGACACCACTAACCTAACACACGCTTCTAATCTATTTACAGATTATTCCACCATGGCCTTTTCTCTTTATTTTTCCCATAGGCATGGAGAAAATTCTCTCATAAGCTCTTTTGATTGATGTTCTACTCCCATTCTCCACTTTTTGCAGGTTTGCAACTGCTGAACAAAAGAGTAGGCTGAAGACCAACCAATGTGAAGCCTAAGCCAGGACTAAGTGAGAGAGTGAAGCCTACAGCACAATTCAGGTCTTCTCCCCAACTCAGATGACCATGGATTGCTCTGCTAGGTTCAAACATCAGGTATCTATCTAATGCAATTCGTGTTTCTTTTCCTCTGATTCCTAAAAGAAGCAAGCATGCCCAGAATGCAATCAATTGGCAGGCATGTTTTTTTCTAGCCTCGTTCTTCTTTTGTAGCATTGAGAGAACAAGCCGTTCTTTTCCAATCAAATAACCACCTCTTGTGACCTAATTATCTTCATTTATGGCGATTTCCGCCATGGTTTCATGCTTTTATGGTTAATCTTAAATGGCCAGCTTTTTCTACGCTTTGGACTCTCAGAGAAAATGCCAGATGCCAAAGCCTGCTGAAGCCACAACTCAAAGTCATCATCCTCAACAATCATCTCAGCATCCAGTCCCCAAGGATATCTGGAGGGATTAGATCGCAGCCCTGTCCCATCCAGACCAACCATGTTCACATGAAAGCTTGGCCCATGAGTGTTAGGCTTGCATGCCATTCCCTGTATACAACAGACTTGAGTTAGATGAAAATCGTAGTAACTGCAACAATTTTAAATTTATTGATGATTCATGTTATTCTTTAGGTTATTACATGATCACAGACGTAAAAGCTAGAAGAGATATACACATATTAGAAACCACAACCACCGTGAAGGTGCAAATCCTATCATAATTCCACTGAAGCAATCTACTAGACTGTTAATTACCAAAACCTTGTCATCCCTTATAACTGCAACCTTAGCCAAAGAAAACCATAGTCCACATGTACAATGAGTTACGATTGTATCCGGTAATTTCTTTACATAAACTATGGAATGAAAATTGATTTACCATCAGGCCTCTTCTTTAAAGCCTTTTAAACCTCCTGATTAATCTGACGTGACTACTTATCCTTTACAACGAAGCTAAGCATAAAAGCCTTCAAAGGTCAGGTGTGTGATCCTAGATCGTTTGTACATTCAGTACGAGGATATCAAATAAAGTATCACCAAGTTTGTGTCAATGCTCAGCCTTTTACATCACATTTTGTAAGTTAGAAAGTAACCCTCCTAAAGCCACATCACTTTTCAGATCAAGTAATTTTTACTCTCTTAAAAAATAGAAAATTAAAAAAGAAATCATGACAAGAACTTCCAGATAATTATGGTAGAAGCCTGAAATGAACTAAAGACTGAATCAGCTGCAGAAATTAATCAGATCTCATGTGAAACAGCTGAAATTAGACGTGTGTACTAGAGTTTCTGATGAATTAGTTGCTCCAACAACTTAAAACTCCAAATTTTGCAATATAGCAAACTACAGCAATGGGAACTTGCATGAAATTGTTATTTGTCATAAAGAAAATTGAATAAAATTGAACTATAATCTGGCTGCCCATTATAGCATCTGCTAGATTTACATTAACTGACAAAATTATGACATTAAAGACAATTCTAGGTGGTACACAGATATGCAACTCTTTCCTGATTCTGACAAGCTTAAATATTAAAAGAAAATGCAACAAAATTATTAATCATCCGAATGCTAACCTGACAAATTGCCCATTCAGACACATCAAAGATTTTGCTCTCTGCGCATACAAAAGCTTGTGGAATTTCAACCTGAAAAGCAAGAAATGGATAGCCAAAATGATTAACAACATAAAATGCAACATCAGACCCAATGGTCAAGAATAAAATATATGATATGTACAATAAAGGACAGCTGATAACTACAAGCAACAGCACCAAAGTATTTCTTTCTTCGCATGAATGGAACAAAAACAAGGTTAAGCAGTGTAACTTGTTCATTTTGTCAGCAACAATTAAAACCAGAATACCAATTACACCAATTAGTTTATTGATCAAAACTCTCTGGTAAATGATGTGGATTGCTTTATTATGTATTACACCAATTAGTTTATTGATCAAAACTCTTAACATCCAATGCATATAAGATGCAACACTATTGCACAGAACACTCATCTGCATTGACACAAAATACAATAGGCATCAACCTGACGTGGAAAGTGAATGGGATTAATAAGCAACACCCCCTCAGTCGTACTTTATTAGTGTAGTGCCACAAGGAACAATACAACTCAGCATCATGCCACGAAAGACAGTATCAGCTAACTCACATTGCAAGAAAATATCTGAATTGACCCATAGGGCCATAAATGAGCGATTACCCACATGAATGTACTACAAAGTGACATACGAGTAATCCCTTTGATGCTCGAAGGGGTCCAAACTCGAAACCCCAAAAAGAGCTATAATCCCTACCAAACATTAATTTAAACATCAAGGGCGTTACGTTAAGAACCCTCCCCTCTCCGCCCCCTTCTCCATACTAACCTGTGGTGCAGGACACTAAAGAAATCGAGCTCACATAAGTCCTATCTCAAGATGGCTATAGAAGTTCAAATGCTATTTTGAAGCTCCCTTCATCGACCACCGATCATAATCCTCTTTCATCTCATTTCGAGAGGATCTTACAGGATGATCATGTATCTTTGGGACAAGATCAAACTGTTTAACCAACCGTACATGACATCATACTGTTAACAAATAAAAAATCTTGAATACAAATTATACGTTAGTATATTTCTTTTCGCATAGACGAATCACATAAACTCTTAAATCTCTTTTAGAGAGAGAGAGAGAGAGAGTTGATTGGCAGGTGTGAAAATGTTGGGCATCCATGTGTGTCGCTGCACCTCCTCCCCACCTTCCCAAGCCTCGTCGTGCCTCTCCCAGCTAAAGAAGAGAAGGGGAAGTTGTGGAAAAGCTCCCAGACCCAGGTAAGTTTTCTTTTCCATTTTTGAGCGGCTTCTCATACTTTTCCTTTTTTTTCTTTCTTTGCTTCCTGTTCCAGTGGCAAAACAGCTCTGCTAACCAGCATAAACAACCATTTTGACGAGAAGGTGCCACCAAGCCCCTGGAACTTAATTCCCTGGTTAGTTCCATATCCCGTCCCACAGTTCATAAAGAATATCTATATTTCAAGGAATAAAATCTGAAATGAGATCCCACATCAATGCATATGTATACATATAACCGAGGTCTATATTTCAGTTATGTAACTAATAGATACTAAAGAATTCACTGTTGTGAAATGTAGGCAAAACATTCAATAAGATTCAGGATGAAATGTAGGCAAAATTCACCACTTGAGCGAAGAATCAAGAAGGAAATTGTCATTAAGTAAGAACAAAGAGAAGTTAAAGAAAAAAGTTAGCATGCGCAAGATCATGAAAAATACCTTCCGAGGTGTTGTTACAACTGGTGAACACCCACTTTCTACCCACCCATCTCCATCCTTGGCTTGATGATACTGGGAACAAGACTAATGCAACACAGAATATCATAATTACACTCTAAAGATATGAACAAGAACCATTGTGATGTAAAATATTTAGATTAGCCACTCACCTGACACCACCGTGCCCTCCCCTTACTTCTGTTAGTGCATATCCATATATGAGAATTTCCACACTTTGTGCATTCAATACGCCTAGATTCTTCAGAACGGTACTCTACTCCTCCCTGTAATATAACACAATCAAATGTTTTAATATATACACACATGATTTTCAGTGAACTTCATGTCCTATATATACACATATTTGCAACTTTTAAATGATGCACATAACATATTTGAATTCTGAAATAAGGTTCATACCTAATAAAATATCTTTTAAATTACCAAAATACATTACAATAGGAGAGAACTTAATAGTTTCTGCAGTAAACCAAGTGATCTAGCATCCTCACAGATTGGTCAGGTGAATCAAGAAATGACATGTTTTAAATTTTGATAACATTTAGAAAGGCACACTATATGATGGCAACCCTCTTGAATCGATGGTGTGTCCATCCCAAGGCAGTCGGATGCAACAGTTGCAGAACTTTAGAAACCACCTCCTTCATCAGGAGATCTACCTTATAGGTAGTCAACAAGCAGAACTGTTTAAGACAATTAGATTCAGATGCATGACAAACGATATATCATGGATTAAATTCTTCAGCATTAAATATCTGACATTTCATGAGATATAAGCTGACAAGTCGTATATTTCACACATACATGTTTGAATTTAAATAAATTCACAATGTTCTGCTATGTATCTTATGCATCATGATGTATTATACCTGCTGAGAGGTAACACAAGACCTCTGACACACTCTCCCAGATTCTTCCCTTCTCAACTGTTCATCATAGTTTTTCTTGTTTGTCAAATCTGAAAGAACCTGAGATTTAATTTTTATTAGTTGCAAAGTATTACCTATATATAGGAACAAATAACTAAAATAGGCATGAATTATTAACTGTAGAAACCAGGAAAACAATCATTTCCTGTGATACAATTTACCTCATATGCGCATTGAAGCTTCTTAAATGATTCACAAGCTAATGGACTTCCCAAATTTTTGTCAGGATGAACAAGCAAGACCTAGGATTCCATAGACACAAGTTAACTTGCAATATACTATTCATCAGATAAGGTTAATTTTTAATCAAAGCAATATTCTTGTGCTTAAGATTACCGAGTTGCACACCTTTTTATGGTATTCCTTCTTCAATATCTTAGGGTCAACATTCTTACTTTTAAGAAAGCCCAAGACTTCATAATGGTTTGTGCTGTTCAGTATCCTTTTCATCTCAACCAATGAAGTTGATTCCACCATGACAACCTTGCTGGACGAAGCATCCTTGTGAGTACTTGGAAGATGTGATGCCTTGGATGTTGTGCAAGGCGACATATAAGATGTCACTCCTTCAGCTTCTTTAGGAGGAGAGTCTTCACTGTCAACAGAAAAATCTTCCATAAACGGTTCTGGTTCCTTTTGTTCTTCATGTATGCCTTCATCAGTACCATCGTATCCTTGTAGCAACTTATTCAATATATCATTGGAAATGAACGAAAGACTTAAAGACAGAAAAACCCCATGCAATCCTACACGGGCATTGATATAATAAACAGCATAAGCAGTCGCCATTAATATCAAAAACCGTGCATGATTAAGGGAGAACATATAACCTGCAAGCAAATCAAATCCCGTAACTGAAAGGTCTAGCAAGAAGTCAATGCAAATTAAAATAGGAGAAACTTTTTGCATACCTCCACCTATAAATAGCATTGCTGTAATCCAAAAGTAACCATATATCCACATAATAAGAATGCCATAAAGCCCAACAATAATAAGTCCAGGTGTGAATCCCAAATAGTGAATGACTGCAGCAGCAGCTACCTGACACAACACATTTATATGTAAATTTAGCATGATCTAATTTCAATAATAATACTTGACCTCTTCTCAGATAGATAACACCCTCATTAAATTATTTCCCTCCTATTAATTGACTATGATAGAAGTGAGAGTCAATAATTGTGAATGAAATACTAAATACAATAGTTCTTGAATGAAATCGAGTGCATCATAGGAAATGACACAGGTGCTCTAATCTGAAGCACAAAAACAGAGCCAACAGGTTGAAGATTTTATTATATTTCTATAGCTTTCAACATGAGATAACATGAGGGGAAGAAACAGCATCGCACAAAACCATGACAGAAAAGCAAAACTTTGTGCCAGAATTTTCCACGAATGAAAACCAATTACATAACGTTAACCATCACTTATCAGAATGGCATCTTCTGCATAAATCACTACACGAGGACAGAGAGTAATAACTCCAGTACAGTCGCTTCATAATAATGTTGGATTATCCTACAACAATAAATTTATAAAAAAATTACTTTGTTCTCACTCATTTCACTTCCAAGCCTGGAGATCAGACTCCACTACCACACTATTAATAGAGACATCAGAAGAGGATTTGGGTATGAATCTGAGAGTCCAATGCAGAAAAGAGGTAAAGGCAACACAAAAGGAGCCTAGTAGAAAATCATTTTAGTCGACTATCCATGATGTATTTAAATAGAGCAAAGAAAATGACATCTTTTTAGATGTATCTATAATCAATAACGAGACTCTGGAAAGAAAATCCACATTTCTCACTTAGTTAATATTTCAATTTTTAAGTTTATGAGCAAGAAAATTTTTTAGTACCCACAATGTTTAAAGTTTTACAGAAGCTGCCATGAAAGGCACTCTTTGCAACAAAAGAATATATTTTGTACCAACACATCTGTCTCATGAAAAGAAAAAAATCATGCTGTAAATTTACATCTGATGTTTATATCATATTATGATACTGATGATATCATACAATAATTTTTTTATTTAATTGTACTAATCTAAGCAATTCTGGAATTAGGGCAACCATTTTGACATTCAGTTTCAGCCCGAGAGAGAGAGAGAGAGAGTTGATTGGCAGGTGTGAAAATGTTGGGCATCCATGTGTGTCGCTGCACCTCCTCCCCACCTTCCCAAGCCTCGTCGTGCCTCTCCCAGCTAAAGAAGAGAAGGGGAAGTTGTGGAAAAGCTCCCAGACCCAGGTAAGTTTTCTTTTCCATTTTTGAGCGGCTTCTCATACTTTTCCTTTTTTTTCTTTCTTTGCTTCCTGTTCCAGTGGCAAAACAGCTCTGCTAACCAGCATAAACAACCATTTTGACGAGAAGGTGCCACCAAGCCCCTGGAACTTAATTCCCTGGTTAGTTCCATATCCCGTCCCACAGTTCATAAAGAATATCTATATTTCAAGGAATAAAATCTGAAATGAGATCCCACATCAATGCATATGTATACATATAACCGAGGTCTATATTTCAGTTATGTAACTAATAGATACTAAAGAATTCACTGTTGTGAAATGTAGGCAAAACATTCAATAAGATTCAGGATGAAATGTAGGCAAAATTCACCACTTGAGCGAAGAATCAAGAAGGAAATTGTCATTAAGTAAGAACAAAGAGAAGTTAAAGAAAAAAGTTAGCATGCGCAAGATCATGAAAAATACCTTCCGAGGTGTTGTTACAACTGGTGAACACCCACTTTCTACCCACCCGTCTCCATCCTTGGCTTGATGATACTGGGAACAAGACTAATGCAACACAGAATATCATAATTACACTCTAAAGATATGAACAAGAACCATTGTGATGTAAAATATTTAGATTAGCCACTCACCTGACACCACCGTGCCCTCCCCTTACTTCTGTTAGTGCATATCCATATATGAGAATTTCCACACTTTGTGCATTCAATACGCCTAGATTCTTCAGAACGGTACTCTACTCCTCCCTGTAATATAACACAATCAAATGTTTCAATATATACACACATGATTTTCAGTGAACTTCATGTCCTATATATACACATATTTGCAACTTTTAAATGATGCACATAACATATTTGAATTCTGAAATAAGGTTCATACCTAATAAAATATCTTTTAAATTACCAAAATACATTACAAATTTACAATAGGAGAGAACTTAATAGTTTCTGCAGTAAACCAAGTGATCTAGCATCCTCACAGATTGGTCAGGTGAATCAAGAAATGACATGTTTTAAATTTTGATAACATTTAGAAAGGCACACTATATGATGGCAACCCTCTTGAATCGATGGTGTGTCCATCCCAAGGCAGTCGGATGCAACAGTTGCAGAACTTTAGAAACCACCTCCTTCATCAGGAGATCTACCTTATAGGTAGTCAACAAGCAGAACTGTTTAAGACAATTAGATTCAGATGCATGACAAACGATATATCATGGATTAAATTCTTCAGCATTAAATATCTGACATTTCATGAGATATAAGCTGACAAGTCGTATATTTCACACATACATGTTTGAATTTAAATAAATTCACAATGTTCTGCTATGTATCTTATGCATCATGATGTATTATACCTGCTGAGAGGTAACACAAGACCTCTGACACACTCTCCCAGATTCTTCCCTTCTCAACTGTTCATCATAGTTTTTCTTGTTTGTCAAATCTGAAAGAACCTGAGATTTAATTTTTATTAGTTGCAAAGTATTACCTATATATAGGAACAAATAACTAAAATAGGCATGAATTATTAACTGTAGAAACCAGGAAAACAATCATTTCCTGTGATACAATTTACCTCATATGCGCATTGAAGCTTCTTAAATGATTCACAAGCTAATGGACTTCCCAAATTTTTGTCAGGATGAACAAGCAAGACCTAGGATTCCATAGACACAAGTTAACTTGCAATATACTATTCATCAGATAAGGTTAATTTTTAATCAAAGCAATATTCTTGTGCTTAAGATTACCGAGTTGCACACCTTTTTATGGTATTCCTTCTTCAATATCTTAGGGTCAACATTCTTACTTTTAAGAAAGCCCAAGACTTCATAATGGTTTGTGCTGTTCAGTATCCTTTTCATCTCAACCAATGAAGTTGATTCCACCATGACAACCTTGCTGGACGAAGCATCCTTGTGAGTACTTGGAAGATGTGATGCCTTGGATGTTGTGCAAGGCGACATATAAGATGTCACTCCTTCAGCTTCTTTAGGAGGAGAGTCTTCACTGTCAACAGAAAAATCTTCCATAAACGGTTCTGGTTCCTTTTGTTCTTCATGTATGCCTTCATCAGTACCATCGTATCCTTGTAGCAACTTATTCAATATATCATTGGAAATGAACGAAAGACTTAAAGACAGAAAAACCCCATGCAATCCTACACGGGCATTGATATAATAAACAGCATAAGCAGTCGCCATTAATATCAAAAACCGTGCATGATTAAGGGAGAACATATAACCTGCAAGCAAATCAAATCCCGTAACTGAAAGGTCTAGCAAGAAGTCAATGCAAATTAAAATAGGAGAAACTTTTTGCATACCTCCACCTATAAATAGCATTGCTGTAATCCAAAAGTAACCATATATCCACATAATAAGAATGCCATAAAGCCCAACAATAATAAGTCCAGGTGTGAATCCCAAATAGTGAATGACTGCAGCAGCAGCTACCTGACACAACACATTTATATGTAAATTTAGCATGATCCAATTTCAATAATAATACTTGACCTCTTCTCAGATAGATAACACCCTCATTAAATTATTTCCCTCCTATTAATTGACTATGATAGAAGTGAGAGTCAATAATTGTGAATGAAATACTAAATACAATAGTTCTTGAATGAAATCGAGTGCATCATAGGAAATGACACAGGTGCTCTAATCTGAAGCACAAAAACAGAGCCAACAGGTTGAAGATTTTATTATATTTCTATAGCTTTCAACATGAGATAACATGAGGGGAAGAAACAGCATCGCACAAAACCATGACAGAAAAGCAAAACTTTGTGCCAGAATTTTCCACGAATGAAAACCAATTACATAACGTTAACCATCACTTATCAGAATGGCATCTTCTGCATAAATCACTACACGAGGACAGAGAGTAATAACTCCAGTACAGTCGCTTCATAATAATGTTGGATTATCCTACAACAATAAATTTATAAAAAAATTACTTTGTTCTCACTCATTTCACTTCCAAGCCTGGAGATCAGACTCCACTACCACACTATTAATAGAGACATCAGAAGAGGATTTGGGTATGAATCTGAGAGTCCAATGCAGAAAAGAGGTAAAGGCAACACAAAAGGAGCCTAGTAGAAAATCATTTTAGTCGACTATCCATGATGTATTTAAATAGAGCAAAGAAAATGACATCTTTTTAGATGTATCTATAATCAATAACGAGACTCTGGAAAGAAAATCCACATTTCTCACTTAGTTAATATTTCAATTTTTAAGTTTATGAGCAAGAAAATTTTTTAGTACCCACAATGTTTAAAGTTTTACAGAAGCTGCCATGAAAGGCACTCTTTGCAACAAAAGAATATATTTTGTACCAACACATCTGTCTCATGAAAAGAAAAAAATCATGCTGTAAATTTACATCTGATGTTTATATCATATTATGATACTGATGATATCATACAATAATTTTTTTATTTAATTGTACTAATCTATCTAACAATCATGTTGAAGCAATTCTGGAATTAGGGCAACCATTTTGACATTCAGTTTCAGCCCACTAATCTGGCTTCTAAAGCCATGATAGCTATCAAGCATTTCCAACATTTGATAGCTTCATGAGAAGTACATTACATTCTTCAGAGCAGAAAATATGTATCTGTGATTGCAGTTCTAAAACTCTAATTAAGACAATCCAGTACGAAACACAAAGTTGTGGAATATGCACCCACAAAAATGATTGAGAATCATATATTACTATCCAGGTCACTACGATATATAACATCCACTAGACCATAGAGTGCTAGAAGTCAGGAAGTGATTTGTGGAAGACGAACATTACACATGCAACTTGTGAGTAGCACCTGGTGATATGCCATTAAGATATTTTGCTGATGACATATAAAACCACAGATAGAGGCATCAGACTAGCCTAGAAACAGCCATACAGTATAAGAAGTATGATAGGAAAAGGAGAGAGACAGAGAGTGAAACTCGGTAAACGTTATAAAACAGAAAAACCTAAAAGTAAAACCACAAGCTCTATTTCAAACAGAAACTAGAAAAGAAGGTTACAAACACAAAAATAAAAGGGGGTCCTTGCAAGTGCATGTCTTATCAAGAGTGAGGACAAACCAGACTTAGAAGCATGTAGACGAGGGAAGTCGTCGAAGTCAAGCAAAGGAAGCAACTCCACAATACGAGGAATAGAGCTGCTGAACCCAAGGTAAACAGGGACGTCAAACCTCCCACAAAACAGTCCCTCCACTGCAATATCAACCTAAAAAGGAACCTTCCAGCAACTGTGCACCAGCTGTAAACCAACGGCCAGTGGCGGTCGATCAGAAGCACGAGTTTCTCTCCAGCCCAACTCGCAGCAACTCGGACGAACACAAAGGCCTGCTTTCGGGATTGTACCCATTTCCAGCCTTGCTTGAACAAGCCTATGCCGCCCATTGAAGCCATAAGAGTAAGAACCTAGCCAAAACCACATCACCTGAAGACACCCACCAAAACGCATAATGCAACCTCTGCCATCAGAATCGGATTGCTAAGAGGTGTTGCAGAGCAACATTTCCTTCTAGTCCTCTTCAGAAGAAATCTCTCAGATCCCATCACCAATCGTCATAACGATTACAAAGACCAGCCTTTTAAGAAGATTGCAGCAGATCTCTCCGCTTGACTACAAAATCATCATCTCTTCCATCCAGTAATCATTTCTCCAGCGGAGAGAAAGGGAAACCACAAAGAAACGATTTTGCCTGCATCAAGCCGAGCACAAACCACTCTTTTGCGACTCCCAGCTCATGGCGCATGAACCCTAGCCATTTCCTCCAACCCGGCCGGCGCCTCTCTGCCGGGAAGGAGAACAAGAAGGAAAAGGATCGATGATTCGGGAGGGGCTTCGGGGTGAAACCGAGAAGCAAATCCTATATTCCACCTGCGACGAGCTATATAAAAAATGAAAAATGGTAAAATAATGCACGGGAATCTGACGAACCCTAACTTTATCTGCCGGTTCTGCTGCTTTTTCTTCAGGCTTCGGGCACTGCTCGTGACAAAGCGGAGAGGCGAGGTGAAGGAGAAGGTGGGCGAAACAAAAAGAGTCTAATGATCGAAGCGGTTGCTAAAGGGAAAGATTATTAGGTAACGTGGTGGTGAGGGCCATGAAGCGGGTTCGAGGAGGTAAACGTGGTGGCGCTGATGATACAGAGAGAGAGAGAAAGGTGGGGAAGAGCAGAAGCTTTAAACTGGCCGTGGAGACATGTCTGCATTAGACAAGTGGAGTCACATTCCGGTGTACAGCGACACTTCACCCACCGTATTGTAGATTACCCAACTCACCGGCCTGCCTGGTGTTCTTGGCGGGGCCCT